>BSBM01000255.1:6765000-7015000 GCA_027924585.1 Larix kaempferi
TTCAACCCCATTGAATTTCCTTTGCTCATATGCTATGAATTTAAAAAAAAAGCAATTTGGCCAAGCTCTCTATTTTGGATTGTAGTGCGTAAACGTTTTAAAAGCTCATGGATCTCTTTTGCTTCATTTGCCCTCCATTAACCAAATCATTTTCCTTTTAATAATGTTGGCAAATCATTTGCTACCAAAATAAGCCAGGAGTATAGTATGGGCTCTTGGTGAACCAATTCATGGGTTTTCCTATGCAACAAATGGAAGCCTATTTGTACATAATTACAAGTGTAAATGTTCCAGGAGATATCATGATATCACCCTGCTCTTGATAGCAGAGGTTCGGAGGCCAGGATGGTGTTTTCACTGGCAAGTGTTGCTGTGTAATAGCATCCCATTTCTTCATTGCTTGGGCCTTCCGATCTCTATCCAAGTTTTATTTATACATGTAATTTATGAGCGGATATGTGATTGGTGTTTAGATATTCTCCATTGAATGATAAAAGGAAGATGTGAAATGGAAAACATTGAGTGCATATTTCTATTATTGTAGTGATGCATAGCAGTAGTGGAAACCATGAATGCTCATTTGCTTTGGTTTTTGTTACAACCATAGAAATTTCTGAGGTTATATGCAGACATGGAATGCCTTGAACTGGTTTCAATGCATAGTTGTTCATGTTGTTTCCAACATTCACACATTCATGGGCATGTTTTTCAACCTGATTTTGCAAGTATGGCATGCAAATAATTGCATAGGAAAACCATTTGAGCCCCATGAGAAAAAATATATTGTTTCACAATGAGATTGTAAACAATTTTCAAGTGTTGGTTATGTGATTTGAGATATAAAAACAGTGTTGGATAAGGAATAAACAACAAGCAATTTATGTTTTATTTGGTAGCATGTGCATGATATCTTATTGAGAATTCTTGACTCATGGTTGTAGCATTACTAGTTGGAAGTATACAGCACTTAGTTGTTAGTAGTACGGCTGCCATTACACCAAAACCCGTAGGTGGTTGGTAAACTCACCACCGCCAAATTTCAAGGATCCACGAGAGGCGATTAGTCCCTTGTCACGATACGCCAGGGAGCGCTGAGTACTTGCAATTTCGTGCAACAATCTCCCCCTCAACGCAAGCCGAGTGTGTATCGAACTCGTGATCTCTAGCTCTGATACCAATTGTTAGTAGTACGGCTGCCATTACACCAAAACCCGCAGGTGATTGGTAAACTCACCACCGCCAGATTTCAAGGATCCACGAGAGGCGATTAGTCCCTTGTCACGATACACCGGGGAGCGCTGACTACTTGCAATTTCGTGCAACATTAGTATCTAATAATACTTTCATATTTGGTTATGGAAAATCATGTAGATTTGGATTTGGTCATTGCAAATTGAGACCTGCCAATAATATTATGTCCTTCTTGGGTTCCATTCCACATCATTTACCTTCACCTCATGCTCGGACAATCCTAGATGCAATAAAACCTTACTTGAATGCTTGCATGGTGTCTGCATGTACTTGGTTCTAAGAGAATAAGTACATGTGCTACCAGTATATTGATGGTAGTTTTGTGACTTGGGAATATGACAAATGTTTCAACATTTATTCATTTCCATGGAGGTGTCTCTTTAATTCAGATCTCATTAATCTCTTTTGTTATTCCAATTAACCATAAAATCAAGTATTCACCACACAATAGAATATTCGAAAACCAAAGGGGAAAAGCAGTGTAACTTCACTAGTTGGAACACAGTGAATACAAGCAATTGTAAGCTATAGGAACACTGGAGTTTTGACTGACTATCTCACCAACAATGATATTTTCCTTGAATCAATATTCAGATCTATTGTGACAACATATACTACAAAGCACAAAATCATATTTATGAGGATTTGCAAACCTGGGAATGAGATTGGATGACTGTCCCTTTTTGCAATCTGAATTTGGTCTCCACTGTAGCATCCTCAATGCTTGGAAATGGTTCTAAATCAACAAGAGCAATTTGTACAGTTACTTGGATGACTCGAATGGGCTTGGTATTGACAGCTGGTAGATAGTGGGTATAAAAATTGTTCCCAGCTCTCCTTTGGCCACTTTTCAAATGCGAACAATGATATATAACAATAGCTTAGATGACCATATTGTTGTAGTGAAATATGTGCCTTTGGCACCTCAAAAGCATGAACAATGAAGCAGGACTTCCCAGTCAAGACCGCACTTTAGATAACAGAGATGATAGTACTGTATCTTGGCTAAAACACCCTCTAAGAAATGAATACACCCTTCTCAAGGAACCCATGGTGAACCATATGCAAGTCACCCCCCTTTGTTCGGATATCCACATCATCTTTTTCAGGTCTTGCATGCAATTAGGGTTTGTATGCAAATTCTAGGGTTTGCATGCACTTTGCATGCATCCCAGTCACCAGGTTGATGCCTCCAGCACCTTAGCCACCTTATTCTAGCACCCGGGAGCCACTTACTTCAGAGTTTTAGCCCTCCTAGGCTGAAAGGCGCCCACTTCTCACCTACTGCCAGAGAAGGGCGCACTTGTTCACCTACCACTGCAGTTCCACTTCAGTTACACTCAGTTAGCTCCGATTCTCCCTGATTTGAGGCTAGTTTCACTCCCGACTGACTGTTTCACTTCCGTTGGACCTCCAGATTGACTAGATGACTTGTTCTGACTTCAGTTAGCCTCCCATGCGCCCCCCACTGAGCCTCCTTCCCTTAATCAGTGCTACACACTTCAGTTACACTTGTTACACTCAGTTAGACTCATATTGACACCTGGATGACTGGTTCTTGTGCATTGATGACCACTACTGATTGATGATGAGGACTCTTAGTTGGAGTCAAGCTACTCCATTCAGTGATTTGAATGACCTCCTTAGTCAATTCGAATTGCTTAGTCATTGAGACAGTTTATATTGTAATCATTCACCCTTATTGGGATATTGAGCACTGTTGCATGTTTTGCACAGTTTTGCACCATATTTTCCATGTTCATCTATTGTGATTGATTTACTTGTTCATTAGATCTGCTGTGACTAATTTTACACCCTTCTGAGATAGAATTAGATGGAAACACCACAAAGATAAAGACTTAAAGAAGAGATTTTGTTCTTTGGCAGGTCTTGGAGGAGCGACAGGCATTGGCAGTGCTAGAGCAGTCCCTTCAGGCTTTGGAAGCAGCACAACATCTCTAGGCTTCCAACTAGAAGGGACTTCCATAACTGGAGGCAATGGAACATGATCTCCAAACTTCCATAAAGGAGGAATTGCGGGCTATTCAATTGCCATTCCGGGCCTCAGCCCTCCATCTAGCATCGGTGGCAGTGTTCTAGGGACAACCTATAGCATGGATTTTAACAACTTTCTCTAAAGCACGTTCCACAACTGCAACAAGCAATGGCTTTGTAATTGTTTGTTTTAGGATTCCAACATCCAAGTCTCATATTGATACAGCTAGGAGGATTTTGTTTGCTTTTCATAAGGAGTAGGGGGCATGGCACCACTGAGCACCCTAGCACCGAACTCCAATAGTGCCATAATGTCATGTAGCTTATTTTATAGGTGTAGGTCAAAATTTCAGACAAATCCAAATCACCGATCCCAACAACACCATCTAAAGTTGAATTCGAGGCTTTTCGATGCTTACATTTACTGTAACCCTCCTAAACTTCTAGGGTTTATTCCAAACCTTGCTAGGTGTCCCGTAATTTCTTTACAAAGGCGCACATTGCAGAATCCTTAGATGAAATCTCTAGGGAAACCATCTCTTTTTCTTCCTCGATCTTCTGGATCTCTTGCATATCTTCCACAGCTTCCCATGGGAGACTCTGTGCGATGCCAATATAGATGAGATCTCTTTCATCATTGTGGTTGGAGCTACTTCTGTAGGGATGCAAGATTCTTGAAGGAATGTTGGAATCCACCATCGGTAAGCCATAAGCCTCCTCGGCGCAATCATAGAACATAAAAAGAACTTAAGGAGAAAATAGCAATGTTGCAGAATGAGTTACTATATCTGCGTATTGAGACCATTAAACCATGAATTCAAAGATTAAAGAAAGCCCATAAATAAAATGGAACCAAAGTGATAAGGGTAGGAATTGTTACCTGAAGCATGATTGTGCTACAGTAGTTAAGCTAGGGTTTCGAACCCACCCCAAAGATTGTTGAAAAAATTGATGGCAAATAGATGATCTAAAGCAAAATAAAAAAGTTGAGATTATTTATTTATTTATTTTATATGTTTTTGATAATTTATTTATTTTATATGTGAAAGAAGAAGGGGTTAACTGAGATTATGAGGGTATTATTATTATTATTATTATTCAAGAAGATGGGTACAAATGGATTTTTACAAAAAGGGAGGAATTATTTTTTCTTCAAAATGGAGGATATTGGCTATTTCTTGTAAGGGAGGGACCCACGGGGACTTTAAAGATTTTTGAAGTCGGGTGCAAAGAGAACTGTGGTGAATGAATGCATATGGAGAAATAATGGAGGTTATGAAATTGACAATTTTTAGCTAACATGACACAAAATACATGAACTTTTCGAAACTTTAACAGAGTGCCGAAATGGTCAAACGACGATGGTTTTGTTGTAACAAAATATGAACACAACTAGTACAATAAGCTGAACGGAGTGACACTAACTTCAAGACATGACAATTCCAAAAAGGAAAGATGACAAATATCTAAGACTCGACTCAACCACATGTACTAGAAGAACTCATCTATCACTTGATAAACTATATGCAAGACATGATGTATTATCTAGATATCAACTCACCACACCTAAGGCACTAATTAGTAGAGAAAACCCTAAATGAGCATCTCAATGATTCTCCTATCATCTAACACAATAGGTATCGGGATGGCCTCAAAGAAATGATCCCTTAGAAAACATGTATTGAAAAATAATCCAAGTTGTGTACGATTAATGTTACAATTTACTAAATTTTAACACCGCAGATGGATTCGGAGACCCCTAAAGGGGTCTCCGAATAGGGGTCTCCGAATCCATCTGCAGTGTTAAAATTTAGTAAATTGTACAAATTCATTATCAAAATTATTATAATTTTCCATTTCCGGAATGACACAACTAAAAATGACCACATAAATGACCAATTGCTATGTGGTCATTTTTAGTTTAGTTCTTATCTTCTGACCAAATTGGTCATTTATCTTCGTCATTTTTAGCAAGTTCACTTAACATTTCTCAATTTTGGTCATTTATCCCTTGAAAAAGCTGTGGTGGCCAAATTTTTTGGTCACCTTGTCACTTATCTCTCATTTTGTACTCGGGGGCATTTGGTCAACTTAGGGAGTTAATGACCACCTTTATGCACCCACTACTTCCTAATTTCACACCTAGATCTACTCCATGCCACTATTTGGTCCACTGATTGTCTACCACGCGTCTCTTAGCCCATTCTTGACCACTAGCTAGGAGTTGGGGTGACACTTGTCATATTTGGGGGCAAGTGAGAAAATTAGTCCAATCTAAGCCTTCCATTTGTGAGCTACTCGAATAACCATTAAGCCTCTTGATTTTGTCTTTTCAGAGCATCTATATATTGTACGCTGGTTGTTGAATAATAATATAATGGAAGATCCATCCACTTGAGTGTTTTTCTCTTGTGTTTTGCTTATTATTTTCTTCATATTTCTTCTATTTTCTTGGCTATGTTTGGAAAATTCTAAGTGAAACTTTCTCTAGTAATCTAGATCGTCCCGTGACACATTATAGAATTTGACACGGTATCAAAGCCATAGGGGATCCTAGTCTTGCTTCTGAAATAGATTTCCAAGTGTGTGTTTTGCAGGTGCCTACAACAATTTCATGGATTTGAAAGCAGTTCTTCTCCTCTCTGTTGAGCCATGGAATTGACATATTTCACAATTAGCTTTTAAACCCTTTTCCACTTACCAATGAACCTATATTTAATCATTTTAAATACCTATTTGTGGGATTTTGGTTTAAAGTGGTTTCCATTTCATTTCTTATTATTTCATTGAATTTTGATCAACATTTGGAAGAATTGGCATTTTTTTGCTTGCTTATGAATAATGACTTAATGTGGGAACTGTTTTAGATCCATGTTTTGTAGATGTAGAAGTCAATCACCAACTATGAAGTCACCTTGGAAAACATGTCAAAGAGAAACTATGGGTTTATTTGTAAATGATGAATTATTGTAAAACCCATTTGCACAAATTCATTATTCTACATGTTTCTTATTTTCCAAATTATGATTTTAAATTAAAGGTGACAAATGGAGGTGGATATGAGTGCACGTTTGGATTATCCTCAAAGATTTGAATATTTCCATAAAATATATGATAGATCTAAGAAGTCAAGAGCTATTATGAGGCATTCGGGATGAGTTTTGACTATTTCATTATAGCCTCTATTCCCAAATTCAAATTTGACTTCAAAGGTACCCTAAATAACATGGGAGTTAGCAAATCTTGTAAATAGCTTTGAATTAGTCTCGAGATCCAAATTATTAACAATTTGTTGAGGATATTTTGGATCTTCATTTATTATTTGTTATGAAGAACTCATGTATACATAAGAGCTCCTTCTCCATTCCAAGGGGAGAACTCTTAGAGCAATTATCCAATTCATGATGGAATAGATTATCTTTCTCAAGATCTTGTGTTAATGTAGATTGTAGTTCTTTGATTTTCTATTTAGTGTAGTTTAGTTTATTTTATGATGTTATAGATATTTGCTTGCTACTCTTTCTTCTTGGGAGAAAGAACTCACTGCATGAGATGAGAGCAGTATGGAAGATATTATTCTTTTGTTTATCATGTGTGTTCTAGTTTATTTTCACAAGTACAATTTATTTATTTATACAAGTGTGATTTAATGGTGTGTGTTTCTTTATTTCTACCATTTGATTTTGTGCATGGTATTTTACTTTTCCAAGATACGTTAGTTTCTTTTACTACATACAACATATTAATTCTTTAATTCTGCAAGTGTGGTGTGTTGCACAAAGATATTCCACGGAGATTGAGTAATCGAACTTGTATCAAACCTGGGTAGAACAGAGTTGGTTTCTCACTTTCATGGTTAAGTGATATGTTCTGTTTTATTTTTAATGCTTACACTACTCTAGACTCTCATAACCAATCAATAACATAGACTTAAATTCATCTCTGCATGTAAGCATGGGGACTGTATTGAGTTGATGTGACTGATCATTGCATTTGATGAAATTTAGATATTTATGTTGGATTCTGTTAGAGGTGTTAATGAATGGTATTGAGAAGGTATGACTGAGTGTGAGTAGTTAGATTAAAATTGCTAGAATAAGTTTTCCTTTGTTGCATTTATTATTTCAAAAATCAATGTTAGATTAAGCTTTTATACTTGTATATACATTGTAGACAACCTTTAAATGAAAAGAATTACCCTGGTTGATAATTAATGGTTTGATGAAATTGACCCTTTGAAAGGAGAATTGATTTCACCAACATTTTGGTGCTATAGCATATGCATTTTCTTTCTCTCAATTCAATGATGCATGCATACTGAAGTTCATACAATCTCATTTTCTCATGTGGTTATGTCTAAAATCCATTGACCTTTACCAGAATATCATTCATAAAACCACTACACTCAGATTAGCTTCATCCTCCATCACTCCACCACTTCCATGCCTTTCTCCTTCACCCACCCCTAACCCACATCATAAAGATATATTGGATCACTTATAATGCCAAGTTTCCTCATTTTTCTACCCAATGTAATACCCCCCAAAACATTATTTTGCTGATTTAATATTTTTGATAAATATTTTTATGTAAGAGTTATTAAAAACTCAAACACAAAGTGCCACTTTGCACAACAACTACTTTTATTATTATTTTTAAATAAAAAGGAAAAGACTACTTGGATAGTCAACTAAATGAGGGGACACCACCATGGCACAAAAGAACAAGTGGAAGCAATCTAGAGATAACTGAGCCAATCAAACTCAATTTGAAACTCAACAACTAGACAAGATCCTAAATCATATGGATTTAAGGATAGATTGGAGATTTAATTGGGATGGCACAAGACTTGGGCAAAAACTATAAATAAGATGCACTTGGATAACATGGGATGTCGTGTTGTGCATAGAGGAACTAGTTGAGGGTTCTCTCTTCCATAAGTCCATCTTGCTTGATACAAACTTTGGGAGAGTGCCACGAGGAAACAATTGCTTGTGTTCAATGCATGGTGGTGATCCAGCTCGGGGGTGGAGCTAAGAAAACATCAAGTTGTTCTCTCCTACTGTTGGGAGGAGTTGACTCTCCATTTAGCTAGTTTAATTATTTACTTTCCAAGTAAGTGAGATTTTGTCCTTGTATAAGTAGTTATCGATTTTGTTTCTTATGTATGATTGTATAAGTAGTTATCGATTTTGTTTCTTATGTATGATATAATTTGATGTTTGATTCAGTTATTATTAAAAAAATTATGATTACCAGATAACTCGGTTTCTATACAATCCTTTTTAATTTGCCGAGTCAATCGATATGCGTTTCAATTTTTATTAAAGAAAATATGTAACTAGAGAACCTCTGTATAACTTTGTATATTCTACTCGAATCAATTGTTTACATGCATAAGTAATAGCATAAAACCTCCGTATAACTTGTATGTTATACTCAAATCAATTCTTTACATGCATAAGTAATAGCAGAGAACCTTTGTATATCTTTGTATATTCTGCTCAAAGAAATTCTTTACATGCATAAGCAATAGCAAGAAACTCCGTACATGTCCTCTTTGACCTTTAGCCGATCCGAGTCAAGTGGTTATGATTTTCTTTTATCAGTAATCATCGCGGATCAAAGTTTATAAATTCTGCTTTATGAAAAGCTTGAAGTTGGTCTTACTCTTTCAGTTTTTCGAAATAAATTGTATTGTCAGGAATGCGTTTTTCTTATAAAATTTTATGCCAATCTGACCCATTTGTATTACTCAGGAAAAAAAAAGTATTCCGTTGAACCCTTTTTATCACCTGTCGTTTACGATTTTGTGTGGTTACTGGCCTGTTTCCAAACTTTTCATATACAGGTTCTCTTGTTTGGCATTTTTCGCATGATCTACTTGTCTGGAGTTCCACGCTTTCCCTCTCTGCTCTTTTACTGGTTATGAGTTGGGAGGGATCCCCATGAAAGGAGTTGGCCCCCACGCACTCCATCTATGTTCTGTAAATGGATCGGGGTCCCTAATTTCTAGGTTAGATCACGATCTTGGGGTAGCCGCTTTGTTCGTTACCCTTTGAAACTTGATAAAGTATTTCGAAGTCTGAATGTTGGGACTCCTGTGTAAACCTGAAGTACATGGTTGTTGTATCCTTTCATTACTCAGTGTGTGTTTAGCCCAACATGTATCGCCCTCAGTTTAAGTCGGCAACATCTTCTATTTTTTTTTTAAATTCCTGTGTTGGCAGAGTGATATTCAATCCTAGATTTCGGAGAATACTAGTAACCTCTATAAGGAAACGATGGTATCAGATATAAAATCCTTGCGCGGTCTCAGGTTGTTAAGCAACCCGTATTCAACGTCCCTGCTATTACGGATGTCTATCATACAGATCCGACCTTTCCTCTATTTCTCACCAGGCGGTTTTCCTTTCCTCGTTTGTATTGTTTTGTGAAACTCTGTCATTATAAGTATTTTTAACATGGAATTCCTTTTTTTGTTCAAACTTGAGACATCCGTTCTGCGATTGGGTTTTTACTTTAATCCCTCTTGTCAACGTTGACAGTCATAGTATTGTTCTAGTCCTGGAAGCATATGTAGTGGATGGGCATCGTTTTATTGAAAATGACTTAAACTCTCCTTCAGTACGTATGGGGTAAAACCGGTGTTATAGCACTTAAACAATACCTTGGCGAGTGTAACTACTTCTCTTTCTCCAGGTCTAGCGATGCCTATTCATTTTGGTCGGGACTCTTAACCTTTTCTTTTAGCATGCATTACAGGAGATCTGGTCACACTACAACTATTACCAAGTTTCCAAGTCTTGTGTTCCTTCTCGTGAATATCTCCCTTGCTTGGATGTCAAACCATAGTTACGTCAAAGAAATATGGTCGTTTATATTTTGTATATACACCCGGTCGATATAAATTCATAGGCCTGTATTGAAATGATAGATACATATATAACCCCCTCCGTATCATGGTTTTACTTATGCCTTACAAGCTTCAAAATGTTATCTTCTACAACTTTTGAGTAGTCATTAATTCATTTTAGCACCACGTGAATATTTCTAATGTAAATCATTTGTTTTATGAGAAATGTCAATGAATGAATGTATTATTGGTTGGAACGAGTATTGTGTATGGAGGAATATCATTCACAAATGGGAGCTACAACCACCCTTTAAAACTTATTACTTAGTATTTATTATGAGTGACCACTTATATGACTGGATAAAGCAAAGAAAATTATGAAGTATAAGATGAAATAACGACGGTGTCCTTTAGTGTATCTAGGAACAAAATACCATAAATATCTTATGAAACACATCCGATACACTTTAAATGATTAGTGAAAGCTCTTTATAATATATATATATATATAGGGACTTATATTAAAAGAGCTTATGCATTATATATCGTATAACATTATAGATGTTGGGACTTATATTAGAAAAGTTTCTGCATCCTATATCGTATAATAGGAACCCTATAATGTTAATTATGGTTTTATCAAAATGCTAGAAAACTGATTAAAATGATTATGAGTAGTAAAAACAATTTGAACTACTTTTAATGGTAAGAACATAAGGATTACTTAATAGAATCCTTTCGAGTATATGATGAATTTATCTATCTTTTGTGTTCATATGGGAATTATGATGTATGATAGATCACATTTACATTTCAAAGGAGTATATGATGAATTTATCTATCTTTTGTGTTCATATGGGAATTACGATGTATGATAGATCACATTTAAATTTCAAAGGTATGAGTAGATACTTGTGTATATTTAAAAAGAACATGTATTTTCAGTTATATTTGTATAGAAGGTAAAAAAAGAATTGCAGTCTCAAGGTTATTACATTTTATGGGGTCATTACACCTAGTTCGAAATAAAATTTGATGGTGAAAACTTGTATCAGGCGCCATCAGACCTTGGAATTCTTGAAAGCCAGCTTGCTAGCAAGTATTCCTTGGGAATAATAAAATTTTGACTCTGAAAACCCTCTGGGTGCAGTCAGACAAATCTTGTTTGAAAACTAGCTTGCTGGCGGACAAGGTTTGCAAATAAAGTGAGTCAAATAAATAATTCCATCCAAGTTGATATATAAATAAATATTTCCAAGTCACTCTCTGAATAAGATTTCCAAGATTCATTGCTACATCAGAAGCTTTCTGGAGATCTCAGTTACAATTATCATGCTCCAAGTTCCACATTGCTCTTTCTTGCAAGTTTTTCATCATCATGGACCATATAATATCCCGTACTTCAAAGGATGCTACTACAAATTTCATTACATTCTTAGGTAGGTGCATGTATGTTTCTTTTTCCTTATTGTTAGTCAAGTTCATTGAATGCTACAGATTTGTCTTTGGAAAATCACTTGAACCTTTTTCCCTACTTCCTCCTCATTTCCAAGGGTAGTAAAATATTTCAGTTTGGGGAAAGGGGAACACCATCATCTTTCAAAATGATCACACCATTACCCACCATAATTATTCTTACCCATCCCTTACCACCCTCGCTTAATCCAAAACCTTCATCTCTTCCTTTGAACCATGACCTCATCTCTACTTCCATAGTCAAGCCACTCCAAAATCCCCCACCATCGAAGCATGAAAAAGAATATCCTATTGTTGTCACACAAGACCCAACAATAGGAAGTCCTACTATTGTCACATAAGAAACGACAGTAAGAATAAAGGAACATCCAATGCACATGGATAAGCCAAGGGAATCAATGGAAGGAAGGGATGTGCTACTCCACAAGAACCTGCAGTACAATAAACTATTGTAGAAGCCATTTCCTTATAAGCACGTTCTATCACACGCAAGGTGGAAAGATAAATGTATGAATATTTTAATTCATTTCAATGGTTCATATTGGTTTAAATATTCAAGCCATTATGAATTACAAAGAACTTCAATGATTGTACATGATTAGTTCTTCATGCCATAAAAGGGATGGTTTACTCATGTGACTTAAGTCTCAAAAAATCCATGTTATTTTTAGTATTTCAGTCCTTTCGGAGACTTTCCAAATCAATTCGAATTTTTGGTTAAAATCATTTTTGAAACAATCCTACCCATACACAATAGTTGAAAAAATGATTATTTTCAACAGTAAGCGGTATTGTAGTATTGGTTGGTTTGAGGCAACAATGATGAACGTTCTATTACAATTATTGGTTGCACTTTCCTGAATATTAGTGTATACATGTTGTAGGATGTGTTCAATTTTGCCTTTGAGTTTCACCCTAGTGATGACATGCTGCAATGTTGTGTGGATGGTAGACCAATTCTTAATGTGTTGCAAGCAGGAAAATGGCATTACAATTTGGGAAGCAATCTCAGAAATTCTTTGGGAATCCATAATAGCCTTGAAATCATAATTGACAACAAATCTGTCCACAAGTATTCAATTATTTAAATACTTGACATCGCCCATAGGCTATGCAGATCACCCACATGCTGTTGCAGATCACCTACAGATTGTTGCAGATCATTTACAAGTTGTTGCAAATCATCTACAAGCTACTGCAGATCATCCACAACTATTGATTTGCATCTGTGTGCTGCTCAAAATTGGAATCCACTACTTGGAGGTTGTTTATAATGCTAATTACATGGTTTAGATCCTATCAAATCCCATCAAACTCAAAATGGTTGCTCATAGCAACAAAGTCAAATCAAAAGCCAACTCAGAAATTAAAAAAAACAATCAAATATGCTTGAAGGACACTTTTTGCACGTTGTTTTAAGCAGATAAAGTTGAATCAAGCAAGTCCGGGACATGCATTTTGTGCCCCACATGGCAATTTGAGTACAACAGGGACAATTTAAAAAAAAAGTGCACAAGGATGGTAGTATAAGCAAGTTTTCAAGGCAGATTTATTATTACTGTGCATGACTAAAACTAGAATTCAATATTTTTGCATAGTTGGGTCTTTCCTTCATCACAATGAAAATTTGAAGATAGTTTATGGTAGAGAAGGTGAAAATACACCATAATCCTTTTGAAGCAATCAATTTGACCTTTAAATGAGTCTAGGGCATACATATTTGTGCATTTGGGTGATTTGAAAAATGTCTAGATTTTGTGGAGAAAATAATAGAAAAGAAAGGTTGGTTCTAGAGGAAGTGGATGCTAGCTTGTGAAATAGTGCCACACTATTGCAATATCAAATTCTACCTTAACCAGACAAGTCTCCAAAGATTTGAAAATGACTAAATTGTTGCATGGGGACATGCAATTTACTTAGTTTGGGAGAGAATGGACCATTGTACACTCCATATTTCACTAAGATACTTTAATATTTTGACATGAAGGCATTGATATTTTGGTCTTAAAGAAAATTTTGAACTCATAAGGATCTTCATAACATGACCATATTTCATATTTGTTGATCCAAGCTTCTACAGGAAGTTGTTGTAGATCACCAATCTAGCTGCAGATCGCCAGTCCACATGCTGCAGATCACTAATCTGCCTGTAGATCACCAATCCACATTCTACAGATCACCAGTTTGCTGCAGGTCCACCAAAACTACTAACGATCATTTGAGGAAGGTATGTTAGTTGGGGAAATGGAACACACATACCTCTAATAAGTAGTTGTGCCAATGAATTATCAAAATGAACATCAACAAGGTTGGATAGGGATGGCGCGAGCCTTGAAGGAAGAGCGGAAGGTGAGAAAACCCTCGGTGCGAAGCTCTGCGATTTCGGTGCCTTAGGGTTTCAGGTTGAAGGGCGTGGAAAAGGCCAGTGTGCATGGATCTGGGTTCTGACGGATCAGGTGGTGCGGGATCGGGGCCCTCTCCCTAGGCCTGTCAGATGGGGACGAGCTGCCCCCCACGACCGCTGCCGACAGGTGATCCGGCTGGTAATCCTGATGGAGATATTTCTGAAACTGGAAAAGGGAACAAATGGAGAATGGGGCCAGGCAGTTGTCTCCCCAAGACCCTGAAAATTCCAGCCATGCAAATCAAATCGGGAAAAATCTGCGAACGAATTGAGGAATGGCGGGAAAAATCCCTAATCAGTAAATTTGTGGGGATATGACCTAAAGAAAGGGAGCTGGTGAACTAGATCAATTCCACCTAGAAACCCAAGGTCCATTATGATCTACAACTTGGTGCCAAGGGTTTTTTCACTATCATTTTCTTTAATATTGCTGATCGAGATAGAATTCTAGAAGGGGGTCAGTATTTCTTCTACTCAGCTGGGATTTATCTTTGTCCCTGGAAGGAAAGGTTTAATCCAGAGACTGAGGACGTGACTGTCACCCCGGTATGGATCAGGATTTTTTCTTTACCATGCGAATATTGGGATCTGGAGATCCTGCAAGATATTGGCAATACCCTGGGAAAATTTGTCAAAATTGCAGATCAAACCAAACAACAACGCTATATGGCATATGCTCGGATATGTGTATACATGGATCTATCCAAGGAGCTTCCTGAGGCAATTATCTTAAACTGGGACAATGAGGAATGGATCCAACCTATGGACTATGAGCAACTCCCTTTTCGTTGTCGCCAATGTCATGAGTACGACCATCTAGGTAGAAACTTCCCTCAGGTAAAATCGATACCTCCCCCCCCCCAAGAGTGGCCCTATTGGTAATAAAGACAATGAAGGGTTTACTTAGGAAAGAGGAGGAACAAGCCGACAGGGAAGAATAAGGCAGCTAAGGGGAATCCTGGGAAGGGTATCGAATCCTCCAATCCCTTCCAAATTTTGGAAGATCTGGTGGAAGAAAAGGAGATCGGTAAGGGTAAGGAGAAAGTCGATCACATGGAGGGGATCTTAGAGGAAGGTGAGCAATACCAAGATGGTATTGCCCAGTCAGAACCTATGGTAGAGGATGAAGAGGAATATATGGAGCTCAGAGAACTTAATCTGGATGAGATCGAATGGGAATGGGAGAAAAAAGGAAAAGGTTATGTCAATCGACAGCAACTGGAGCTTCTCAAGGCGGTTATCATCAGTGCTAAGGTCCCTAGACAGCTTGGTATAGCTTCTGATCCGCAGAAAGGGATCAAGAGGAAATATCAGGGGGATGAACTGAAACGAGGAAGGAATACTAATAGGCAAAGGATTGTTGAGATAGGAGTGAAGCTAATTGAGTCTGGCCAGTATCCTATAATACTGGAGGCTTTCTCTGAAGTTAATAAGGTTACTCAATGAAGCTGATATCTTGGAATATTAGAGGGTGCAATCACCCCAGGAAAATTAAAACTCTGGCTAGGAATATTAAATAGGAGAAATCGGATATACTCTTTATCCAAGAAACAAAGTGTAGTTCACATTATTTGGAACGGGTGAAACAAAAAATATGGAGAGGCTGTGGATGTATGACTGTAGATGCCTCAGGTTATGCGGGGGGTATGGATATCTTCTGGCATCCTGACTCAGTTGATTTTTTGGATTGGTGGGTTAACCACTTTTTCCTGAGCGCCATGTTTAAAGATCGAGTGTCTGGCGCCTATGGTAGGCTTGTGAATACTTATGGGTCGAGCGTGTTTCTGCAAAAAAATGATTTTCTTCAGTAGCTATCATGGCTGAAAGACCAAGCTTCCAGTGGGTCTTGGATCATTGGGGGAAATTTTAACCTGATTGCGTCTTTGGAGGAAAAAAAAGGGGGTAGAAGGAACTTGGATAAATACCAGGAATCCTTTGGGGTCTTCATCACTCAGAGTCCCTTGGTTTACATTGAGACCGGAAATGGGTTGTACACTTGGAACAACAAAAGGGGAGGTACTCATTTGGTGGCCTCGAGAATTGACCAGTTTCTGACTACAGAAGATCTGGTAGGAGATGGGGGTGAGGCCCATGCGGTTGTTCTGCCAACAGCAGGCTCTGATCATTGGCCCATATGCCTCCAATGGGAATGGTCCAAAGCATCGCTTTTCAAACCTTTTAGGTTTGAACAATTCTTTCTTGAGCATAAGGATTTCAAGGAGTTGGTGGGCTAGTGGTGGCAGGAGATTGTTCCCCCCAGGGGGACCGAGATGTTTCAGTTCCAACAGAAATTAAAGGCTCTTAAAGTCAAAATAAAAGATTGGAATAAGTTTGACTTCAGGAACATCTTCCAAGACAAAGCCAGAGTGGTTGCTGACTTGGAAATAGTGCACAGAAGGGGAATGGAAGAAGGTTGGACAGATGAACTTAAGGAGCAGGAATTTAATCTCCTAAATCAACTGGAATCTAGGGAGAATCAGGAAGAAATTTTTTGGAGGCAAAAATCTAGAAATCAGTGGCTTCAGGAAGGGTACAGGAACACAAAATTCTTCCACAATGTCGTGGTTCACAACTGCCACAAATCTAAAATTTATAAGCTTCGCAAATTAGATGGGAGCCATGCAGATTCTCGGCAGGATATTGAAGAGGAACTTGTCCTTCACTTTGAAGACATTCTCAATGAGGACCAAGTGGATCGTAGCCTTGCTATCACTAGGATTACTAGGCATATCCCCAAACTGGTCACGAATGAGCACAATGAGCTCTTAAACAAACCTGTGACCCTTCAGGAGGTTGAGGATGCAATGCAGCAGATGGATTTAGGTAAAGCCCTAGGTCCAGATGGTTTCACCACCAATTTTTTTCATTTATTCAGGGACTTAATTAAACAGGATGTGGCTGACATTGTGGAAGAATGCCATAAAAGAGGTGGTGTCCTAAAGGCCTTTAATGCCACATTTCTTGCCTTAATCCCAAAGGAAGAAGGGGCTAAGGTGCCTAGCAAGTTTTGCCCGATAGCCTTATGTAATGTCATTTATAAAATCATTACCAAAGTGGTGGCCAATCGTCTGAAGCCTTTACTCCCTCTGCTGATCAACCCAGAACAATCTGGCTTTGTGGAAGGAAGGAAAATACTTGATGGTATCATCTTGGCTCATGAAACCATTCACTCCTTAAAATCCACCAGAATGCTGGGCATGATGATCAAACTGGAAATCGCTAAAGCTTATGATAAACTAAATTGGCAGTATATGCGTGGAATACTGGAATCTTTTGGATTTGGAAATTCCTGGATTAGTTGAGTTATGAATTTGGTGACTACCCCCTTTTTTTCTATTCTTCTCAATGGCTTCCCTACCAGGCTCTTTCAATCTTCTCGAGGCATTAGGAAAGGCGATCCTCTTTCCCTTTTTCTCTTCATCCTCATGGAGGATGGGCTTGGCCATCTTATTCATTCTCGAGCTGAGCCAGGTGACATCAGAGGCCTAAACCTCCACAATGGCATGACAAAACAGACCCACCAGCATTTTGTGTATGACACCATGTTAATGGGGCACCTTTCAGTCCAAGAAGCCCATGCCTTCAAAAAAAGTCTTAATCTTTTTGCAAAGACCTTTGGGCTCGAAGTTAACCCAGATAAGTCTCTTTTGTTCTTTTTTAACACCCCCAATGTCACTCAACGCAACATCCTTTGCATTCTGAACTTTGCCAAAGGTTCCCCTCCTACCAAGTTCTTGGGTGCTCCGCTTTCTGAGGGAAGCCTTCGTGGAATTTCGTGGAAAGATATTCTGAACCGTATTAAAAGAAGACTCCATAGATGGATCAACAAACCACTAAACTTACCTAGTAGGCTTACATTGGTTAAGTCCTTCCTCCAAGCTATGCCAATTTACTTGTTCTCCCTTTTATCTGCACCTAAATCGGTTATCAGAGAAATTAGAAGTATACAACGTAATTTCTTATGGGGTGGCAGGGAATCTATGTCCAAATTCTCCCTGATTAGATGGGATATTTTATGCCTGCCTAAGGAAAAGGGAGGCTTGGGGCTCAGAGATCTAGAAGTGGTCAGTGAAATCTAGGGTTCTAAACTGTGGTGGCGCTGGTGCAATCATAACAATGAACCATGGGCTAAGCTCTGACAAGTTAAATATGCCAGGACATATCAAACCAACCAATTGATTTGATTTAATGCTGATACTGAGGGTTCCCATATCTGATTAAAGGCAATGAAAGGAAGACAATTGGTTCAGGACCACAACTTTTGGGAGGTAGGGGATGGGGAGCTGGACAATTTCTGGGAGGACTCTTGGAATCAATTTCCTAAATTGGAGAATGATCACAGGTGTCTGACTATCAGGAACCATGGTTTGATGGAAGGTAAGACTAAGGTGTGTCACTTCTGATCTAAACAACCCGATGAATTTAGCAGACCTTGGGTGGACCAACAATGGTGGGATGGTTTAGTTAATGAGGAAGATGGTCGTGCTTTTGGGGAAATCCTTCAAGAAAGATACATCCGTAAGAGAACTGGTCCTGAAAAGCTGGGATGGGGATATCGGTAGCAAGGGGTATTCAATATCAAAGAAGCGTATGATCTGCATACGAATAGGGATGCTGGTGGGGAGGAATCTTGGGCTAAAATATGGAAGATGAACCCCTGGCCAAAAATGACCATTTTCTGTTGGTTGGTTCTTTGGAAACGAGTCCTAACAGGGGAGAACCTCAAGAAACGTGGAATCCAAGGCCCCTCTTGTTGTCCTTTTTGCAAGAACAGTGAGGAAAACCTCAGCCATTTGTTAGATGAGTGTGAGTTCTCCTCTTTCCTCTGGGATCAAGGCGCAACAATTTATTGAAGGAGTGATCGGGCTTATGGCCAACCTGGGATCACTTTAAGCAATTGGGATATCCAAGCCTTCAATAATCCAATTATTGCTCTCATATGGCAGATGTTCCCGGGCATGCTCTTATGGATCCTATGGAAGGAGCGCAATGGGAGAATTTTCAAGGACAAGAGCTATCAAAAGGAGGAGGTGTGGGCTACTCTAGTTCGCAACATCCATGAAAATATTCGCAGTCGTCAATGGACTGATGAAGATAAGAATCTCACGGAGGGAGATCTGCTCATTGCTAAGAGATGGGATCTGGGAAAGGATGACCTGCTGGGGTTACGCAGGAGTGAAAATATTTGTAGACCTTCTAGCCCCAAATTCTGGTCCCCACCAGGATTGGCGTTTTTCAAAATCAATTTTGATGGGGCCTCACGAGGAAATCCAGGAGCCGCAGGTTTCGGAGGGGGTGTGCAGAAATGCGGAGGGAGAAATCTTGCAGATAATTTTTGGTCACCTCGGCCATGATACAAATAATTCGGCAGAGCTGGATGGTCTCATGTTCATCCTGCAAATGATCATTCAGGGAGGGTTTTTCCTGCAATTATTGAAGGCGATTCGAGCATCATCATCCAAATGGCTAAAGGTCTGTTGCAGGGGAAATCTACTGATCATGTGACGTCCAGCTGGCGACTTTCTCACTGCTTGGACACGCTAAGTCACCTTCTCCTTGCTCATAATCAACTTTCCTTTCACCACATCATAGGTAATGCCAACAAGGTTGCTGAATTTCTTGCCAACCTGGGAGTTGATAGGTGGGGAGGCCACGTGTCGAGGCACATGGCACTCTTTAGAAACGAGGTGTGGGCTCCTCAATGTTTATAGCTGGCTGCGGAGGAACTGAGTAGAAGAAAAATGGCTGAAGAAGGACAGCACGAGCCCCATGAAAGGGACATGAGTCATTCGGTGGTTATCTTGATGACGTCTGAGTGATGGGGTTGTTTATTTTGCGAAGTGATAAATCCCACTTGATAGTTATTATGAGAATTAGGGGATGGTACATCTTCAGGATTTTTGTGATCCGAAGGAAGGATTCGCTGCGTTCATATCCTATTGACATGATGATCGCCATTAGTTCGTGTAATGGTGAAGGTACCACTAAGGACCTGTTCAATTTCTCGGGCGGCAGGATCATTTATGGCCCTGAGAACCTCATCATGAGCAGTTGGTAGTTTTATGGTGGTTCTTTCATCACCATAATTCATTCTTTTGCTGAGAGTGTTAACAGTGTTTTTTGGGTTTCTGTGGATTATCTTCTGAGTGTTTCCTCTATGGTTGGTTTTTCCCAATTGCGACCCCCTGAATTCTATTTGGTTGCTGTGCCTAACACTGCAATGGCCCCGAAGCATGAGTTTGTGGCTCCCTCTGGTATGGGATCTGCTAGCTCGGACAGGAAGGGTAAACGGAAAGTGTCTGAAAGGAAAGAAGGCTTGGGCAGGGTTACAAGAGCGCATGCCCGGGCCCAGGAAGTTGCACATTTTTTTCATAACCATATCCCTGTCTCTGTGTGGGAGGATATTACTGATATCGAGGAAACCCTATAGAACGAGGTTCAGAACCTTCCCATGGAGGATGTCAGGAGTTCGGTCGAAGATTGGGTCACTGATCCAGGGACTACTGCAGGCCGTGCCTCGGTGTATGACAGAGTCGTTATGACTTACTGGGTCACAAAGAACCTCATGGCGCATGTGTTGCTGGAAGGTATTGAGAAGAGGCAAGGAGATGAGGAACCGGTAAAATCATGAAAAGCCCATAATGCGGATAATAAGCCGATGCATTGCAAAATAGATGCAATAGCAAAGAAGCTGGGTCTATCCTTTTCGTATCCTGGTCTGGATGATAAGGGGAACAAGATCCCCACTGGCAAGATAACCAAGAAAGACTCACCTCAGCCGACTGTTGCTTCTGTCCCGGCCGCAACACTCCCCCAACAGAAGGTGGTGGACGCTCAGGTGCAAAAGATGGACGCGTTTGGATCTTCGGTCAGGTCTCTGTAGGGGTCGGGGATTTAGTTTTTGTCATGTTGTCTTCTTTTTGTTATTGCAATTATCTCTAATTAAGCTGATGGGTAGTATGGGGTTTTTGGATAGCTGTTAGCTGGGATAAGGAATGGATATACTTTTTGTCCAATTTTGCTTGGTCATTTGAAAGGTCTGAATCCAGGGATGTTTGCCCTGTGAATATGTAGTTCTCTTTTCTTTTCGGGCTATGGGTGTTGGGGATTAGACGCTGTAACTATGGTACGCTTCAAGATCGATATGTATCTCTGGTTTTTACAGTAATATGAAGTCCTTTTATTTAAAAAAAAAGTAGTTGTGCCAATGTTTTTGAAGAAAATTGCTTAATGGGTCAACCATTTTTTATGGAGAATCAACTTCTGCATTCATAAGGAGAGTCATTAATGAGAATTGTGTACTTTGAAGAAATGGATCAACGATCATTTGAAGAGATTTCTATTTGGCATGAAATTGATCGATTTTTTTTCAAAAGAGCGACATTGAAATTGGTCTTGTTTAAATGTGCAATGGAAAATGGAAGCATCATTCAACGAGCTTGGTTGATGTATAGGTATAAGGTCACATGGGGACATGCAACATATTCAGTTTGGGGGAGATGTTGGGCCATGGAATTGACATATTTTGCTATAATTTTCCCTCACTTTTAAACCCTTTTCCACTTACCAATGAACCTATATTTAATCATTTTTAATACCTATTTGTAGGATTTTGGTTTAAAGTGGTTTCCATTTCATTTATTAGTATTTTATTGAATTTTGATTAACGTTTGGAAGAATTGGCATATTTTGTGCTTGCTTATGAATAATGACTTAATGTGGGAAATTTTTTAGATCCATGTTTTGTAGATGTGGAAGTCGACCACCAACTATGAAGTCACCTTGGAAAATATGTCAAAGAGAAACTATGGCTTTATTTGTAAATGATGAATTATTGTAAAACCTTTTTGCATAAATTCATCATTCTACATGTTTCTCATTTTCCAAATTATGATTTTGAATTAAAGGTGACACATGGAGGTGGATATGAGTGCATGTATGGATTATCCACAAAGATTTGAATATTTCCATCAAATATATGATGGATCTAAGAATTCAAGAGCTATTATGAGACATTTGAGATGAGTTTTGACTATTTTATTATAACCTCTATTCCCAAATTCGAATTTGACTTCAAAGGTACCCTAAATAGCATGGAAGTTAGCAAATCTTGGAATTAGCTTTGAATTAGTTTTGAGATCCAAACTATTAGGAATTTGTTGAGGATATTTTGGATCTTCATTTATTATTTGTTATGAAGAACTCATATATAAATAAGAGCTCCTTCTCCATTCCAAGGGGAGAACTCTTGGAGCAATTATCTAATTCATGATGGAATAGATTATCTTTCTCAAGATATTGTGTTGATGTAGATTGTAGTTCTTTTATTTTCAATTTAGTGTAATTTAGTTTATTTTGTGATGTTATAGATCTTTGCTTGTTACTCTCTTCTTGGGAGAAAGAGCTCGCTCCATGAGATGAGAGCATTATGCAAGATAGTATTCTTTTGTTTATATTGTGTGTTCTAGTTTATTTTCATAAGTACAATTTATTTCTTTATGCAAGTGTGATTTAATGATGTGTGTTTCTTTATTTATACCATTTGATTTTGTGCATGGTCTTTTACTTTTGCAAGATAAGTTAGTTTATTTTACTACAGACACTAGATTATTTCTTTAATTCTGCAAGTGTGGTGTGTTGCACAAAGATCTTCCACGAATATTGAGTAATCGAACCTGTATCAAACCTAGGTAGATTAGAGTTGCTTTCTCACTTTCATGTTTAAGTGATCTGATATGTTTTATTCTTAATGCTTACACTACTCTAGACTCTCATATCCAATCAATATCATATACTTAAATACATATCTACATGGAAGCATAAGGAATGTATCAAGTTGATGTGACTGATCATTGCATTTGATGAAATTCAGATATTTATGTTGGATTCAGTTAGAGGTGTTAAGGAATGATATTGAGAAGGTGTGACTGAGTGTGAGTAGTTAGATTAAAATTGCTAGAATAAATTTTCCTTTATTGCAGTTAGTCTTTCAAAAATCAATGTTAGATTAAGCTTTAATACCTGCATAGACATTGCAGACAACCTTTAAATGAAAATAATTTCCCTGGCTGATAATTAATGGTTTGATGAAATTGATACTCTAAAAGGACAATTGATTTCACCAACACTCTCTCCATTGAACTATTCCGAGTGGAAATAAAAGATGTGTGCATATCTCAAGAGAAAATGTCTATTTGACGTGTCCATTGGTGCTTTGAGAAAGACATAATATTATGAAGATAAGTGTGATTGGCTCAATGAATGTGATAGAGCGTATGGAACTATGTGTCTGGCTATACCTCCTAGAATGCGCTATCTCATTGATTTTGTTAAGTATCCATTTGAGCTTTGGAGAAATCTAGATAGAGATCTTGGCATGTAGAAAGAAGATATTAGATATATGAGAGCAAGAAAATGGGCACCTCCTCATGTGTTCTCCCTCCAAAGGTCTCTATGTCATGCATTTCTCATGAAGTTGTTCAAATTGAAGAAGAAGAAGAAGATACAGATTCAACAAATGATCAAGCTCAAATTTATTCCTATGTGTCTTCCTCTATTTTCTAATAAGTTGTTTTCATCAATATTTTTGAAGATATGTATCTCCATTCCACTTCCTTCTCCTCTATGTCTTCTATTGCGAATTTTGAAGATGGGTTGTTGGTTGGTGATCATAATGAGCCTTCTCTAGAAGGGGTTTCTTTATTTAAAAAAACATGATGTTAAATTCCCAAAATCTATAGGCCATTTTTCCTTGTTGTATTATTGGAATTTCAAATACCCAAGAGTCACGTACAGGTTAGACTTGGAAAAATTATCCATAGAAGATGATGTCTATATTTCCAAATGGTTTTGTTGGGTTATGCATTATTTCTAGAAGCCTCTTGTCTATACAATAAAGCATGAAAGGCCAAATCAGTGAGACTTCATCTATAATCAATAGGTGCAATTTTCCATAGTCCTTTGTCAACAATTCCAATGATTTTGAATTCAAGGTTAGCATAGTTGACAAGTTCAAAGGCAACCGAAGTGTTGAATGGACTGTAATTGCATTAGCATTTTGCACAGCTTTTCCTGTTGATGCTACAAGTATTCCAGTTTTTTCAACGGGTCACTTTGTATGTCTTTGTCATAATGGAAAAGTAGGCCATTGTACATTGGTTGTGTTGCAAATGTATTCCCTGTGCCAGCACGTCCGTTTATGAAGATATGGATTGGTTTTGATGGGTTGTTTTTTTTCCTCATAATTATTTCTTTTGTCATATATTGTTGTTCTTTGTTAAGCTTTCTTCTAATGTTATAGTATTCTTGAATGTCCAGGACAAAAGGTTTTTGTGCTAAATTTCTATTAGCACTATGTTCCATTCATTGCAATAGGTTTTTTGCATATGAGATCATGCTCAATGTCGTATATTTCAAAAGCAATGGTAGAATCTTGTTGTATGCTTATATTAGCTATAGCAATTTCTTTAGGTTTCTTGACAATTGTTTTAGATGCCCGGTCAATGTCTCCCCATTGTTCTCCAACTTTTGTTACGAACCCATTTTCAATAGGATCGATGTGATGTTTGTGGAACATGTATGCTTTAGACCATGTTGCATTATTTCCTTTTAACAAATTTCCAATGGCTCTATGAGGAAAAAAATAACATTATCTTTTCTCTATAGAAGTTTTCAGGTTCGTTTTGCTTACTATAGTGTATATACCATATGATGCATTGTTTTTTTCTCCTTTTAATCATTGAATTTGCAAGATTGTATGATGCTACATATTCAACTAAACATGTTTTTTCAAATTGTTCTAGTCTTGTAATGTACTTGGCAACAATAGATGAACAAACAATGTCTTTGAAATCCTCTTGCTCCAGTTCCAAGTGTCTTTCTCTTTTTAGTACATTTTTTCTCTTTTCCTCTGGAGTAGTGTTTATAAAAATCATTTTCCTTGAGGTCACATGCAATGACAAGGAGAGGATGATGTATACTACTTGTGTAATGGACATTTTTTGCATGTTCAACAATACATTTCCTATCCTACAAACTGTTTCTATTTTTATTCTATTGTTTAAAAGACACTGGTCTGTAATATTATTGAATACAAAAGTACTACTTCTATCCATTTTTGTAATATAGGATCTAACATAAGTGGTTGCAGCATAAGAATCCATTGTTTTTTTAAGATAGTGTATATACCGTATGATGCATTGTTTTTTTCTCCTTTTAATCATTGAATTTGCAAGATTGTATGATGCCACATATTCAACTAAGCATGTTTTTTCAAATTGTTCCGGTCTTGTAATGTACTTGGCAACAATAGATGAACAAACAATGTCTTTGAAATCCTCTTGCTCCAATTCCAAGAGTCTTTCTCTTTTTAGTACATTTTTTCTCTTTTCCTTTGGAGTAGTGTTTATAAAAATCGTTTTCCTTGAGGCCACATGCAATGACAAGGAGAGCATGATGTATATTGCTTGTGTAATGGACATTTTTTGCATGTTCAACAATGCATTTCCTATCCTACAAACTGTTTCTATTTTTATTCTATTGTCCAAAAGACACTGGTCTCTAATATTATTGAATACAAAAGTACTACTTCTATCCATTTTTGTAATATAAGATCTAACATAAGTGGTTGCAGCATAAGAATCCAAGAAAAATCATGCATTTTTTTTTGCTTGCTATAGATATGGAATTCTTTTTGCAAATGCATTCACCCAAACAACAGACGGATCTTTTTTAGCATTAGTTGGACAAGAAAGCAAAGATCGTACTAGGACAATGTATTCATCTCTATCTAGTTGTTGTTGTTGCAAAAAAATTGAAAAGAGAACTAGTTTTTAGGATATTCTTTATGTTCTAGAAGGGAAAATATTTCTTTTTCCCTTCGTTTAATGTCATCAATAATATTTTCCAATGGATGCAGGATCATAGTTCTATCCAATTGAGGGATGGGAAATCGAATCTACAATCAAAGTGGTGATGTTTTTTGCATGTATTTGAATGATGATGGGTTTGTATCAAAATAATATTTTCATCTAGCAATGATGAATCAAAAGATATGTATTGGTCCACAAATTTAGTAATCTCACGGTCATGATTTATTCCATATGTTAGTGTATTTTGAATCCAAAGGAACTCATGTTCATTTTCATTGCCCCTGTTTTGGAATTTGGTTGTGAAGAAAAACTCATCTATTTTTCCAAACAAACTTTCATTATTTAAGAGCAATGTTCACAATGACATGATCCTATGCCTATATTATCGATCACAAAGGAATGGATGTTTTCTAATCAATACATTGATATCCTTAGTTGATCCATGTCCAACAAAGATCTTTTGATTGAAGTCTATTTCTACCAATGCATTGCATAGTGGAGTCCAAAGATGTTTTGCATAAGAGAATGTGACAAAGAAAGATGTAGGGGGGCCCAATTGTCGTATCATTACAAACATATATTTTTTCATGCTTTCAAAATAGTTAGGTGACGTTTGAACTGATTTTAAGGAACGATATGGAATCGATGGATGAAATTTTTTCTCTAGATTGGCCTTTGATTTGACGTCATTTTCCAATAGATTTCTTTCCTTTAGCTCTCCAATCCTTATCGAAATCGAAGAAGAACTTGAAACTTGTTTTACAAGAATTTGTACTACCTTGAAAAAGGTGTTTGTGGCATGTCTATCAAAGTCAGTATTATAATGTGTAAGTTCCCATTGAGTTATTTGTTGATGAGAAAATCTATTTATAATGTCTTCAACTCTACTACAACCATAAAACAAAGTAGGGAAGTTTATCTCTTCATAGTCCTTATCTTGAAAAATGACCAATGGATGAAAGCCTTCGGAAGGTGCAATTTGAATAATCTTGTTTTCCAAGTCATCTATTAAATGAGTTTGCACGTATCCATGTACCAATGTATATGACACTGGCTCCAAGTATTTTTCAATGTCAAAACAATGCAATATGCTTATTTCTGAAGGGCTATTTGACTCTTCTTCAATTGTGTCATTGAACAATTTTTCCCATTCATTGTTAATAACTAATCCTTCATTTTTGTAAAGTGCAGTATTTGACAAATCCCTCATAGTAGCCATTACAGCCTTTGGACATACATTCCCAGATAGGAAGGAATTTTTGTACTCTAACTTTCATTTTAAAATGACTGCAGTTGTCAAAGTATCGGATAAGATCCTATGCAATGCTTGTTGAACTTTGTCAAATTATGATGGAACGTTGATAATTGTTCTAGTTAAACCAAGTTGTGCTCTTCTATATCCTAGTTGTCTTATTTGTGCAAATGTTTTTCTTGGTGATACTAGTCGCTCTTCCAAAGTAGTCAAATTTGACACAAATGGCAATTGTCTATTGCGACGTATCTACATTGGTTCTACATACAATGGAAATTGACCATTTGACAATGCTCTTCTACACTATTTGAATATATGTTCATTGACTTCAATTTGTTTGTTTTCTTGTCCAACTAAAAGAGAATTAAAAACAATGATAATATTTTTTTCAATGGATCCAATGTATTTTTTGAAGTGTAAATGTTCACATATAGAACATGCATGCATTGACATGTCAAGAATAGATTGCAAATATGTAGCAACTGCTCTATTTTTTTCATTTTTCTTTTGTTTTTGGTTTGCATCCTTTCCTTTTATTTGTATATGTTGTTTCAAGTGACACAACTTGGTGTATTTTGTTGATGTACCCTATTGCTAATTTCTTTTGATTCTTAATCATTCACCCTTCCTTGCTTGAAAGAATTTTTGAAATGTACTGAGAATATTGCAAGTTTATGCCTATAAATACATTTTCTCTTATTGCTAACAAAATTTGTCGTATTCATATTGCTAGATGTGTCCATGCCAAGCATTTAGCTAGATTGTTTGTTATTAATTTTTTATTTATTCTATCACTCTTTGAACTAGCTTTATGATTTTTGCAATGGCTTCGGCTTGTATATGATTGGAGAATTACCATATCTCTTGTCCGAGTTCTCCCCAATAGTTTTAAATGTGAAGGCATTGGCCCAAACACATGTCACAAAATATAGAAAACCTTTGCTTATTTGCATGTTGAGTGTAATCTATTGATATGTTTCTTTGATCTTGTATCCCATATGCAAATTTCAATGCTAAATAAATCACTCAATCGTTGGGTTGCAAATGAATCTCCTTCTATTCCACCATTGCTAAATGTCATTGACAAATTCAAAATATATGTTTCCCAACAAGAAACAAGGGAATTTTGTTGTACCACACCGCTATCGAGGTATTTTTTCAAATGGTCAAATGCTCTATGGTCATTTGCAACAAAGAAAACGTAGAAAGTTTTTGAAATTATTTTTCTTAGTGAATGCATATCAAATACAGTTGAAAAAATGGAAATTGACTCAAACAATGAATCATGGCGATTTTTTATAATGGCACTAACAATATAGAACCCTTGCTTTGATAGCGATTCTTGAATTTCTGCAACTTCAGTTTGATCTCCAAGATCTCTAGTTTCACAAGATGCAGTAGCAGGAGAACCATTGTTGTTCCAAGACGAAGACAATAATCTATATGCGAGCAATGTCTCAAAGTGTCTAGATAATGGGTTTTGATCATAGAAAAGAAAGCTATAGAAGTAGCATGTATTTGTTGCATTAAAATGGAGATAAATTCTATGTTTTATTATTAACCAAACAACTACTGGAATTTTCAACCATCTAAAGAACCATTTGATGCAAAATATGTCACCCCACAAGCCATTACCATCCTGTCCATTTTCTTGTGAAGCTGGAATCAACATACACTCCAAGTACATTGATACATCTACAACATTATGCAATTTTGTTAGATATCGGATGTCCAAATCTGTTTTTAGTGATGATATTGCTATTGGGTATTTTTGGTCTAGAAAATAGAGAAAGTGACTTATGATTCCTTCTCATATTTATATTGGTGTATAGTGAAAATGCAGTAGTACTGCCAATGAATTAAATAGACAATCTCTTGGATCATAATGGAATTTATGCAAGTGGAACAGATGAAATTTGTCCAATGTGACGTCAATTTCCTCTTTTATTGAAGGAAAATTGCTATATTGCTCAATGTGGTCGAGGAAGTTTCCAGATGGGAAATGTCATTCATGTGATTGACATAACAAATAATAATGTAACCTAAGTATCCATGGAAATCAAAGTAAGTGCAAAAGCCGAAAATCTTAACATCTAAAGAAATCACAATAAATTGCTCCAAGAAACTAAGCCAGCGCTTTTCTAGATAACGTCAAGATTACCTGTAGCAAGTTTCTTGAGGAAACTAAGTAGTACCTGGGTGACAATAGGAACAAAAGGAATCAAACGACAATGTGGAATTTGTGAAAAAACCAAATAATCCATTTGCAAATCGATTACTTCAAGGGAATGGTTCTTTTGAAAAAACAAAAAAATCTAAAATGCAATATTGGCAATAGGTATCACTACCTGGCCAATGCAATACCTAGCAAATTGATCAAGCAACTTCTACATTCTTTCTAGTCAATGAAAACAATGGAAAATGAATTTTCCCCCAGTTTCAATATGTGTGTTGATTTGGCCTACTTCAAAAAATATGTGGGGTAAATGCAAAGTGAAAACAAACCATTGAACTAAACTGTATCCATTTTCAAGAATTGTTAAATTTGGTTCACAAGGATCACAAGGACTAAAACAAAGAATATCAATAGAGGACCATTTGGAATATAGCTTGATGGCCATTTTCAAAATCACTATTTGACACAATGCACCATGAGTACAAACCACAATTGCAACCAGGAATCCAGAACAATAGAACTTGGACCTTGACACCAGCATATCTAAGAACATAAAGTACAATACATCATGACATCCACCAAGATGACAAATTCCAATAATCAAGGCACAAACACAAACATATAATCAAGGTCCAAGTATCCATATTTTCCATGGGGGACCATGCAAAAATCATTTGGAATTCTACCCATTATATTCAAAATGCTAATGCACCAAACCATTTGATCCAAACATAATCAATGCTAATTGGTATCTAGAATTTAGCATAAACCATTTGCATCATTATTTTGGTCACATAGTTTATCAAACAATAGCACATCAACAACTATATCAACACTTCATACAAGGGAAAAACCGCAATACAAGAGACATGAAAACACTGTATACTAGTCATATGTCCACAAAGCACCAATTATTTTGTTTATTCCTAACTTTGGTCAAGGTTGCACTATGCAACTTCTAGAATCTATGGAGTCAATGAAAAACAATGGAAAATACATTTTCCTTTGCATTCAATGTATCCCAACAATACAACATTGCATCCATCAAGATTACAAAGTCCAAGAATCAAGGAACAAATGAAAATATATAATCAAGGTCCAAGAATTCATATTCTCCATGTGGGATCATGCACACAACCTTTGGAATTCCACCCATTGTATTCAAAATGCCAAAGCACCAATCCACTTGGTCCAAGTAGAATTAATGTTAATTGGTCTTTAGAATTTAGTGTATATCCTTTGTACCATTATCCTAGCCACATAGTTTATCAAACAAAAGCACAGTAGAAACTATACCAACACTTCATACAAGAGAAAAACCACAATACAAGAGACATGAAAAACACCAGATACCAGTCTTATGTCTACAAAGCATAATTTTTTTTGTTTAGTGCTAATATTGGTCAAGTTTATGCTATGATACTTCTGCAATCTGTGTAGTCAATGAAAAACAATGGAAAATGCATTTTACTTTGCATTCAATGCATCCAATGGTTTGGTATGCTTAAAACAAATTCTATGGGGTAAATGCAAATTGTAGAAAAATGATTGGAATAAAGCATATAATCTTCCATGAATCATTTAATCTAGTTGACAAGGATCAATTAATTGGAAGGATCTGTCATTTGGGAATTTGCTACATTCTATATTGGTTTAATGCAAATAATGCTCTACACAAGTTCCCTATTGTTGATTCCAAAATTCCCTAAAGACTTAGACCTATATGGAATTTGATATAATCAATTTCATCCATTTCTTTTGTGTTGTCAATTCAAGGACCAAGCAATAAAAAAAAACAGTCCAAAGCTATAATCCTTGAAGATAGATAACTAAAATAAATTATATTAGTTTTCATGAATCACTAAACCCGATGGAAAAGGTTCAAAAGTACATAAACCAAGGAATTTAAGACGGTGCAACTTGCCATCTAGCTGAAGGGCCATTTGCATAGTATTCATTGTTCAACATATAGCTTGAGGGATATTTTCCGTTCCAACACTCAAATAGTATCAAAAGAAATTATTTTTAAATGATCCAATGCATATTATTTAATAGAGTGTACCACTAAATCAAACAACAATTGCATAATTCCTATGCAGGCACTGCATGCCTGGCTATCAAGTCCTCGCCAAAATTCCTTCAACAAACCATGCATAGAAAATCCAATTGCAAAATCCATAAAATCATCAAGCAACAGCAATGCCCAATGACCAACAACACTACTTGGCACTTCAAAATCAATTTCCAACAACCAATAATGCTACTTAGCAGCTGCAAAACTCAAATACTGTGGGAAGCAAGCTGGTAGAGTCCCAATGGCTCCAAACACTTTGACATTTGTGGAAACTAACATAGCTCATTTCATTGATTTGTTATGTGCTGTCAGCTGAAGTAACTTCCAACAAAAACTTGAGCATAGATTACGATGGAGAAAACATATCCAAACTCGTAAAGGATGTAATGCCACATAATATTTTCCCACTTAAAGTGAGAGCACATGACAAATGATTAAAATAAATTATACCGACTTTCAGGAATCACTAAATCTAGTTGACAAGGATTAGAAGTATCAAAATTCATATTAAAAACATGAACTAAATAATAAAAACAAACCCATTTTTCCTAGTGTAATATCCCTAATTTTGAAAATTACTCCATGTTAGCCAATTTTCGAAACTTGAACTAGTGAAACCCCAAACTGTCCCAAATGATCCCAAATTCTTTAGAATTATATATGGAGGGACTTGGGAGGAATTAATACACCCTAATGCAACCTTTATACCTTTAGACACTCATTAGAAACTTTCAGGGTTTTCAATTCTCAAGGAGGAAGGAAGGGGAATAAAACTAGTTCAACTGGATATTTGAAAACCCCACTAGACTAGTGACTTTTTGGCCTTCCAAACACTGTACATCCTTCCCTATTTTATGATCTGAGACTTTTCACTGACATAGTACCTCAAGGGAAACCAAATTGCAGCATTAGATCATGTTTTAGGTTTTTCTACAACTCCCAACAAACACCAGGTTGTATGACATCGAAATAGTGAGAAAATGGTCAACAAGATCATAAAGTTTAATGCACAAAATTTTAGCAAAACTCCAAGGGTATTCATACAAAATTTGGGTCATTCATATTAATTCATATGAAACTCTAAACATAATCTAAAACTCAGAAAATATATGATATCAAACAGATACAAAGTCATCACAAAAACACCATGTAAAACCAGTGAGGAAACTAGCTTGAAACTTGATTTTGCTTGGATATATTATAGGGAATGTATGGTAATTCGAGTTGTGGATCTCATATGAAGTTTATTACAATGATATACATCAGATAAAATGACAAAGGAGTCTAAATATCATTCACCGCAATCTTTATGCAGCTATGAGTGTGCCATCACACTTATACATGGACATTGAGAGAGTTTTGAGAGAAAGATAGTAGAGAAAGAAGATATGACATGAACTCGAACTCAAAGGGGGATCGAACCTGCATCAAAACATATCCATAAATATATATTGAGAGGTATTAATGGCCTCTCCTCCAACCAAATTGGATATGAATCTTTCACCCACGAAATTGGTTCTAAGGCAGGGAAGATGAACATCCACCATGCAAGGACAAGCTAATCTCTCCCAAATTGCAAATATGCGAATGAAAAATGACCAAAATATCCTCTCATTTTCATCCTCCTCTTTTATTAACCTCATGTGGAATCCATAGCTCGAATTCCCTCCAATATTATTCACTCAACTTGAGTTAGGGAGAGGTTCTCATTTAAGACACTTGTCCACTTCTTTCTTGCATTCCTCTTCCCCCAATTCAAATGGTGAATCTTGGCTGACCATAAATCCCCCTATGCACCCTCTTGATGGCTATTTTTATCCCTGATATGTCATATGTGTCATAGGTCTACAATCAGGTATGAATTTTTCATATTTGTCATAGATTCTCCATCATTGTTGTGTTAGATGCCCAAGAATCTTGCTACAAGTGTCACAACTTCTCTATGATGCCTCTTCCTCTTCCATGGGAGTTACTCTTCCACCCCAATTATACCTTCCAAATTCATGCCATGAATAATGCCTCTTCAACTCCCCAAAGTATGGCACCCTCCACCTTGAACTCAAATTGGTGAGAGAATGATGCCAAGTGTAGTGGGGAATCTTGCCACATGTGGGTCCCACAACCTCTTATGTGCCTTCATGATCCAATTCCACCTTATTTTCTTTATTATTATTATTTATTTGACCGATTTAATGTGAATTTGTAAGTATAAGGTCATTTTGGGTCTTGTAGCTCCCTTATTCCAACTTTTGATGCTTCCACCCCCAACCTAGGGAACTAGTAAGTTAATGGAGTTTTCCTCCATGATAGTTTATTTGGATGGGGACATTACAAACTTTGAATTGGGAATTTTATCTTCATGTGACTCACCTTGTCCATTTGGCTCTAATTTTACATTATTACTAACTTGGACATCATGCTTGACAATTATTTGACCCTTAGCACCAATTTGACAAACCATCATGAACATGGCCAAGTGGCTTAGGCCATTGTGACCCAATGCAAAATTTGGGGACAGACAAATCCTCCCCTCCAAATATATATTGTCCTCAAGCAATTTCAAACATGGATATTGAAGAACTTTCTTTCCTTCAAAAACTCTGAGTAGTAGCTCTCATGTACTGCAATTGTGTGTTTCCAAAAGTAAAGAGAAGTGGATTTTCTTTTTCATATTGATATCTCTTGTGATATCACCACTAAAAACCAAAAGATTAATTAAATCCATCAAAACAAAATTTGCACAATTATGCTTTATTCTTTCATATTTTGGAAACCCTTTCTAAACTTTCAACCCTTTTGCTCACCGTATAATTCTTGGAAGTTGCCAAACTTTGAGTCTCTTTAAGATTCCAAGAAAATTTCAGAAAGGAACCACCATGCTTGCTGTTGCACTACTCTGATTACAATCACCTTCCCAAGTGGTGACTCAATCTCCCATACTTCTTGCTGCCCCCAATATTGAAACCAATGAGACCAAAAATGATCCCAGGGTCCCAAATGATCATGATACATGCATGGTGTGAAATGTCTACTATGAAATGTCATGAGCATCAAGCATGTGAAAACTGAATCCATCTCTCAAAAGGTCTCCCACATACAAATGTGGGATCCTCCTTCTCCTCATGTGGCACCAACAAAAAGAAACCTTTCACCCAATTTTCATCCCCAATTGATGTGGCTGAAAAAGAAGTAGGGGGTAAATAACTGTGAGCCAACTTGAACTCTTTGCAACTCTTACCCATCAAAATTTTAAATGCATATTCTCCACCATTGGTTGTTCCAACTGTTGTGAGATCATGTGCCTCATCCAAGGCTCCACAACTGTCACCATGAGTAAGCTCATAATCCCTATGAACAAGAACAAGTGCTTGGATTCCTTCTAATTTGAATGTAGCCTCTTCAAGCACCTGCATATAAACATGTACCTCATTTTCCACCATCACATGAGGTTCATCCTTTGTAAAATAATTTCTTTCATCCATTGAATGACTATCTGATATGTAGGAGGGTGTAAAGGACCTTTGCAACCTCTCTTGAAGTTGCTCAATATGCACCATAGATTTTTGGAGTGCATTTTTGGTGGACTCCAACTCATTTGAGAGATTGTTATTATCTTATGCATCCTTCAAGTTTATTACATGATACAAACCAACAAGGTCAATTAAATAATCTCTATTAGAAATCAATTTCAAAAAATTACCTTTGGTGTCCAACATTTCCTTCTGAATTTTCTCCATGTCTTCAGGGGAAGATTTCTCCTCCACACACCAACAAAATTTTGAAATCAATGCATGTGTTTCATGGAGAGTCTTCAGGGCCTCTTGATTCTTCTTTTCATCCATCTTCAAGGACCCTACAAGAAAATGAGGTTCTTGTAAATGAACCTCCTCTTCTTCTTCCTTCTTGCTTGGACCAACTTCATGAAGCTCAAGTGGTGATGGGGAAGTTGATCTTGGTTCTTATTCAACTAATACAAGGTATTCATCTCCATGATAAATGGAACTTTGGCTTGCAGAAACATATTCAAAATTGATCTCTATGTCACCAACATAGAGGTGTGGGCACCCATTTTTCCTAGTGTAATATCCCTAATTTTGAAAATTACTCCATGTTAGCCAATTTTCGAACCTTGAACTAGTGAAACCCCAAACTGTCCCAAATGATACCAAATGCTTTAGAATTCTATATGGAGGGAATTGGGAGGACTTAATACACCCTAATGCAACCCTTATACCTTTAGACACTCATTATAAACTTTCAGGGTTTTCAATTCTCAAGGAGGAAGGAAGGGGAATAAAACTAGTTGAATTGGATAGTTGAAAACCCCACTAGACTAGTGACTTTTTGGCCTTCCAAACACTATACGTCATTCCCTATTTTATGATATGAGAATTGGAACTAACATAGGACCTCAAGGGAAACCCAATTTCAGCATTATATCAGGTTTTTGGGTCTTCTACAACTCCCAACAAACAACAGGTTGTATGACATCGAAATAGTGAGAAAATTGTCAACAAGATCATAAATTTTAATGCACAAACTTTTAGAAAAAATCCACGTGTCTGCAAATTTTTTTTGGGTAATTAATATTATGTCATATGTAGCTTGAAACATAAGCTAAAACTCAGAAAATATCTGATATCAAACAGATATAAAGTCATCACAAAAACACGATGTAAAACTAGTGAGGAAAATAGCTCGAAACTTGATTTTGCTTGGAGATATTACATGGAATGTATGGTAATTCGAGTTGTGGCTCTCATGTGCAGTTCATTACAATGATATACATCAAATAAAATGGAAATGGAGTTGAAATAGCATTCACCACAATATTTATGCAGCAATGAGTGCGCCATCACACTTATACATGGACATTGAGAGAGTTTTGAGAGAAAGATAGTAGAGAAAGAAGATAGGACATGAACTCGAACTCAAAGGGGAATTGAACCTAAAACAAAACATATCCATGAATATATGTTGAGAGGTATGAATGTAATCTCCTCCAACCAACTTGGATAGGAATATTTCACCCACAAAATTGGTTCTAAGGTAGGGAGGATGAACATCTGTCGTGCAAGGACCAGCTAAGCTCTCCCAAATTGCAAAGATGCAAATGAAAAATGACCAAAATATCCTCTCCTTTGTCATCCTCCTATTTTATTAACCCCATGTGGATTCCATATCTCGAATTCCCTCCAATATTCTTCACTCAACTCGATTTAGGGAGAGATTCTCATAAAAAACACTTGACCACTTCTTTCTTGCATTCCTCTTCCCCCAATTCGAATGGGGAATATTGGATGACCATAACCCCCCCTATGCGCCCTATTGGTGGATATTTTTAGCCATGATATGTCATATGTGTCATAGTTCTACAATCAGTTCTTAATTTGTCATATTTGTCATAGATTCTCCATCACTGTTGTCATAGATTTCCAGGAATCTAGCTATGAGTGCCACAACTTCTCTATGATTCCTCTTCCTCTTCCATGGGAGTTAATATTCCACTCCAATTTGACCTTCCAAGGTTCATGCCATGAATAATACCTCTTCAAATCCCCCAAGTAATTTACCCTCCACCTTGAAATTGAATTGGTGACAGAATGATGCCAAGTGTAGTGGGGCATCTTGGCACATGTGGGTCCCACAACCTCTTATGTGTCCTCATGATCCAATGCCACCTTATTTTATTTTTTATTGTTATTTATTTGACCCATTTAATGTGAATTTTTAATTCTAAGTTCATTTTGGGTCTTGTAGCTCCCTTATTCCAACTCTTGATGCTTCCACCCCCAGCCTAGGGAACTAGTAAGTTAGTGGAATTTTTCCTCCATGATAGTTTATTTGGATGGGGACATTAAAAACTTTGAATTGGGAATTTTCTGTTCATGTGACCCACCTTATCCATTTGGCTCTAATTTTACATTATTACTAACTTGGAAATTATTTGACCCTTAGCACCAATTTGATAAACTATCATGAACATGGCCAAGTGGCTTAGGCCATTGTGAGCCAATGCAAAATTTGGGGACATGACACCTAGTTCCACAAAATGCTAGTGGTCTATAATTGGTTTGCAGAGGGCCTCAACTTCTAGCGTGTATATTTCAAATTCCAAGTGTTGTGGTGAAGTCATGTGTACCATGGTATGGGTACTACGATTCTAGGTTTTCAGCTTTGTTGTGCAAGAGCTGGTCTCGTTTTCTCCATGGGCTTGGAGATTTCATCTTTGTGCATGCACTCCGATCGTCGATGGTTTTGATGCCATTTATTGTATGGGAAATCATGCATTCTTTGCATTCTCTTGCATTTCCAAAATATTCCATCTATGTGGCCATCCTTTCACTAGCACCATTTTGTCTAATCTCCTCCGAGGTTTTGGTTGGCCAGAAAAACACTACCCATAGTTTCCCATGGAAATACAAGACTCTAAATACATACAGGATTAATAGGATATGCTGAAATTTTTGTGGAACTAAGCTGATAAGTGAATGAAAATGAAATTGACATTGACAACTAATACAATTCTCCACTTTCAGAATGAAATAACAGAGTAGCAAGCCAAGCAATGTGATTCTGCTAGTTCATAGTTTACCATTCAAAAAATATCAGCTAGCTCATAGTTTACAAATAGTTGTTCGGTTTGACATCAAACCAAAAGCTATCTTTCCTAGCCCTTGAATTTCAATATATTCCCAATGATATATTGTTTTATCCATTCAATTATTGGATTAGCCATTCAAGGACTGTACAAGTTTGTGAGCTAGCTTCTCATGTGCCCTAGTATTAGAGTAATTTTAGGGGAAGGTGTTCTTAGACTAGAAAAGAGTGGTGATGTCCTTGGACATATTTATATATTCTAAATAGGTACCTAACCTTAAAATTTTACAACCATAACATATCAATCCAATTAACAATGAAATACATGACATAACAATTTTGTTTTGCTGAAAGGTACTCACAACATAAATCTAAAGCTCGAAGAAAGTAGAAATAAGGTATAAAATCCAAGGCACATACCTAAAAAATGAGAATCACACAAATGATATACACAGAATGGAATCCATGAGACAAGAATTACAAGGTAATGATATTAAATACTTCCAATATTTGAACCAAATAAGCCTTTCGAACATTGAAATACTAGTCCCATACTTTGACATAACAATAATGCAAATCATATACATACCTAAATATGTCAAAAACAGTCCTAGGCATACATAAATATGCCAATACCAGTACCAAACACACAACAACAAAAACATACACAAATATGCCAATAACAATCCCGTGTTTCGACAAAATAACAATGCACACTATAGATCAACCACACTAGAACTAGATCTAGGACATACTGCGAGAACTACAAATCCTAACAATGTAAACCCTAGCACACAAGAGGGGAAGAGTCCAAAGGTTTAAAAGGATTTAACATTTTCATCCACAAATATTTTCTAACCTCCTCCTAGACATCATGTGAGCTCCATTCATGATGAGTCTTGCACAAAAAAATAAAGTATCTTATAATGTATTGGTATAGAAAACCAATTGTTGCACCACACAATTTTTAGGGTAAGCCTTTCAATGAGCTCTCGTTTGCAATGGAGAAGAAAACCATCATCGTGTATGGATTCAATAGTAACTAGTTTTCCTAATAGAGTTAGAAACTCACTATAATAGTGCAATAATTAATTAATGGAAACCATAGATCCTCGATCCTAGAGTAGATTCAATAGTGCGAATTTTAGAGTTGTTGGCATTATTCAACTGATAATGCGGAATGAAATTCTAAGTAGGGTAACAAACCTATAGTTTGGGAATGGAGTTTCACACCATAAATATAACTATATGAATCAATTTTAATACAAAGAAACTTATGTGGCATATAACTATAACAATATGGCATATAAGTATTAGTCTACATTAGCTTAACACATGTCTATATACAATAATATCCACATGGAAAACATCAATGGAAGGAATATAATGCTCAGTATTAGTGTACTTGAACCTAACAAATGTCTACATACACCAATTTATAGACACATAACAATGATAGAACAAGTATACTATTATCATATGCCAACTGCACAAACAAGTTGATCCACCTTGTAGATAAATATACCATCCTGGCATAACAGTTGTCTACCTACACTAATAAGTGATCCATCAACTCCAATATATATTTACAGATCCACCGAACCATATCTTGGCTCTAGAGTCCATATTTCGACACATAACAATCCTAGAAAATGTTAAAACTTAGAATATACCTGAAAAATTAGATGCATCTTAGACCCTTTTTAAATAAAGGGAGAAGCTTAATGGTAAGGTTGTAAACAATGAAATTACAACCTTACCATACCTTTTTCCTAATTGCTAGGTACTATGTTCGAACTATACATACTAAATTGTCCTGAATTTAAAGAATTCTATTCATGAAATAATTTGAAGCCCATAATTACAATCTAAGTGTTTTCTAGGTTCTCAAAAACCTAAAGCCTACAGAAAGTAGAAACAAGCTATATAATCTGTAATGATCATAACTAGGAATTTAGGACCATTAACTCAAAACCACATGTAATGATGGCAAACAGGGGCTACACTAGCTCAAGAATTCTTTGCACAATGTATTGGGACAATTGATGTTTTGAAATCAGATACTACTGAAGTCTACTTCAAGGCTACCTGGGTACACCAACATATGCAGACTAAATCCTTTACATTAGCTCAACTTGACACTTTCTAGGGCTAAGGGTAAAGTGGTTTTTGACTTTGGAAGGCTTGGGGTAGCTTAGAAATGATAGAGTGGATATGTACTATGTTTTTGCAGAGTATGCATACTACAGAATTATAATTACATAGTTATAGGGGTTCGAGAGAGGTTTGGAGGGACTTGAAGTGGAATTGGGAGTTTGGGACAACACATGCTAACTATTTTGAAATGGATGGAAGGGGTATCTAGGAGGGTACAATATCTGTAAAAACACTTGGGATGGATTTTAAAGAGTCTGAAGATTATGCATGCAACAACCATTAGAGGAGTTTTGAGGTAAAAAATGGGTCAAAAAAAATAAAGTACCATAAAAATTCACTTTATAAGAATGAATAGGATTCAAGATGATGATGTCAACTATAAGGGTCAAATTTGTAAAGCAAATTGGAGGGAAAAAGAAAAAAATACTTTTTCTTATACTATTTTAGACATATCTCCTTAACGGTTTACCCAAATTTCAAGTTTGGGAACTCAGTGGATGCGGATTTTAATTTCACATCCAACCCATACCCACACGACATACTTCTGAGGCACCCACGACATGTAAAAATGAGAATTTCAATAAAAAATGCATTTTAATATTTTTACATGTTGTGGGTGCCTCAGAAGTATGCAGTGTGGGTATGGGTTGGATGCAGAATGAAAATCCGCATCCAATGAGTGCCCAAACTTGAAATTTGGGCAAACCGTTAAGGATATATGTCAAAAATACAATAAGAAAAAATAGTTTTATTATCTCCCTTAGTAGTTTTGAAGTCTTATGTAAAATTTAGAAGTCTTATTTTATTATTTCCCTTAGGAGGCCCATTTTATACCACAAAACTCCCCTAATGTCACATAATGTGAATTGGATCTCCTGAGAGAAATATATGTCCGTTTTACGGAAACTAGTCAAAATTGACTAGTGAAAGAGCAAGGGTATGGGGAAAGGAAAATAAGGGGATGGATTCCGGTGGGTAGGGAATGGGTTATGAAAAATATGGCTCTAGGGGGTATGTGTGAATGTACGGGGATGCTCAAGAAGTGCATAGGAATCAACTTAGGAATATTTGGGTGAGGTTTAGGTCTGAAAACATCAATGGCCAAAGTGGATTAGATACATAATGTATGGCTTCAATAGAAGCTGCAATAGTAGAATATTGTAGTAAGAAGAGAGAGGAATAGATATACAATTAAAGAATGTGATCCTCCTGCAACACAATATATATCCCAATGGCAATGTAGCTCACCAAACACCTGCATAAGAATAGTAGGAGCAGAACAATAGTAAAATATCTCTGAAATATAATGGGAGGCACTAAATGTCCTCCCCCACTTCACCAATAGGCTGGATACTCAGATACCATAAATGCTCTGGAAGTGGTGTAATTGTCCTAATACCGCATTTCCCCTTTTTAAGGAACCGAACCAATTTACTAGTTAGAAATATTTAATATTTTACCACTTCTTCAATTTTTCCAACCAAGCTTATCCACATCTAACCAATGCACCCATTTGACCCAAATTACTCATTAAATTACCAATTAATTTCATAATTACCTCTTTGACTTAATTAAGTGGGAAACATTCTTCAATTAATCCCCCATTGGCTATTTTTGCTTGCATACTCGAATTCGGGGTCTCATGTAGCCGAATTATCCCATAATAATTATTCTTGAGAACCTTAGGATAATTTTACTTAGGTAATTTAATTATTTTATCCACCCTATTAATTTTTAGGAATTTTTCCTAGGTGACCATGGCCTATTTTTCTTAGGCCAAAATTGGGGACATGACAGTCCCCCCTCCTAAATTTGCTTGTCCTTTAGCAACAATAACAAAAATGAGGGAGTACCATCACATCACTAATTGCCTCCAACCTTAGTGATGAACCAAGTCACCACTATGTGGACCGTACATGAACTCCATAAGCTCTAACATATGGGAAATCGCAAGTGAACATAGAAGTGTGCATTAACTATATCTCTGAAATATATCCAACTACACCTCGAGAATCATCCTCTCAAACCATATATCCATCTGCTCCATCCCCATACCATGCATCTAGTGAAGACTAAGTATATATGCCAGGATCCCAAGTGATCCTCAAGAATACAAGGTGAAATACATATTCTCCTATGCAATGCATAAGAGTCACATGGAAGTCATCATAACACCCTGCAAGAAAAACATAAGTCCATCCAAAAATATGTTCCTCATGTAGGAAACCATCACCATCTGTTGTAAAGATGAACCCATGGGGAAGAGAAGAGGCTTGCTTCCTTAATCCAACCGACCAAAATGTGCTCTCATTGAGCTTTCAGTGGTCAATAATGCTTGGGTCCCACTGCTTGCGCACTCTCCTAGTGTACAATGTCATCAAGAACCAATATAGAAAGTATGGGATGCCATGGTCCCAACACTTGCGCACCCCATCAATACATAGTGTGAAAACATACAAATCAGAATGTGGGATGCCCATGTCCCAATGCTTGTTCATTTCTATTATGCACAAGGTTTCCCAAAACAATACATCAAAGTAGGTGTACAATATCCTCCAAATTATTTCAACCAAGTGTGGAATGCTAGGATCCCATAACTGGCGCATTCCATCAATGAGCAAAGTAACACAAAATTTTACATCGAGGTGGGAGATGCCGGGATCCCACTCTCTAATGGGCATCCTCCCAAAAATAATAAGTACAAAATATATATCATCAAAGTACATAAAAACATCATACAAATGTACATCAAGAAGGTGCCTCATCAAAGAATCATGAAAGTGCTTTTCCATCCAAGCAAGTAGACCACCATTTGCCAAGTGCACACAAGCATCAAGTGACCAATCAAACTTGCTCAATGACATAGGTGAGGGTCCCATGTCCAAGAATGCTTCTCCAAGAAAGTGTGGGAGGTGTCATAAAGTGTTTCCATGTGTTCTTTCACCCAAACGTTGGATGAAGAAACTATCCCATCAAGCGAATTACATAGTGAGCAAGAAGAAGAATGAGTATCATATATGCACCCATGAATATGTGTCATCAAGAAATAAAAAAGCATGTTGCTTCCAATAAGAATGTGCTCCAATCATATATCTCTTCACCCAAGTATTGGATGAAGTTCCTCCAACATCAAATGAACTAAGCAAGGAGCAAGGAAAATCATGAGTCTTCAAGTGACTCAAGTGAACATCATAGGTACATACATGTATGTGAGATTCATCAAATGAGAGCAATGGATGCTTATGCTACCAAAGAGAATGTCAGTGTACTCATCATAGAATCATCATGTAGTGTAGGAGTCTGACACTCCTCATATGGCACCAATAAAAAGAAACCCTTCACCCAAATTTCTTTTGGATGTATGTTGCAAGATATGGAAGGGAAGGATGAAGGAAAATGAACTAACTCATCCTCCAAGGTGAAAAGTGAGAAAGTATCATCCTTGGTTGGTTCACTTATCATGGGATTATGGAAATTTCTCCAAAAGTGCGAAAGTGTCTTCAAGGGATGGCTCCAAGGTAGTAGGACTATGTGCCTCAAAAAGTGTGAAACTTGTTCCATACATAGGCAACTCATAATCCAAAACAAGTGCTTGGCAATCCTCTACCATGTCATCACATTCATCAAGCACATGCAAACCAAGATTTTTCTCATGATCCATCATGTCATGAGAATCCTCCATAGAACAATGTGTACAATCAAAAGCATAGGAGTGCAAATATGAACCTTGCAACTTTACATGAAGTTGCTCAATATGGATCTTGGATTCTTCCAAAGAATCCTGGGTGGAAATTAAGTTTTGTTTAAGCTTGTCATTATCTTCAGTAATCTTCAAGTAGTCCCCATGTAATACATTAACAAGCGCAATTAAATCATTCCTTTCAGAAAGCAAAGACAAAAAGTTACCTTTGATGATGCTCATTGCTCTCTGAATCTGCTCCATTTATTCAAGGAAGGATAGATCCTCCAATGAAGAGATTATCCAACAATAATTTGACACCAATGCATGAGTGTCATGGAGAATGTGTATGGCCTCTTGAATCTTTTTGCTGCTCATCATGTGTGGCCCTTCAATGCAAGTAGGCTCATGTGATAGAACCTCTTCCTCCATCATGTGATCGACCTCATGAATTACAAGTGGTGAGGATGAGATTGGTCTTACTTATTCTTCCACTGCTACAAGGTCTTCAGGAACATGAGAATGTAGGCTTGCAGTAGGATCTCCAAGGTATATCTCCATGTCACCAACATAGAGATAATGACATCCACCAGTAGATGTTTCACATGAACTTGAGAAATCTTCAGTAATTTGTCTTTGAACCATGTCTATATGATCCTTAGAAGAACAAGTGGTGGTTTCTTCATGTTTAGAACCCTCACCAGTAAGGATTGTACCTTCATTTTCTTCAGAGCCACCTTGGGGTGAATTTTGTACCTCATCATGGAACTCTTCTTCTACTTGACCACTTGAAGAACTAAGTGGCTCATGGTCCTCTTCAATGATTGAGAATGGTTTGAGGGGCTCATCCTCACTCTCCTTATGTTGGCTAGCACCAAAATACCCTTGAATCTTTTCTGTCTTCCTCTCTTTGTACATCTCACCAATTATATGCACCATCTTCTCACTAAATGATTTCAAAGCTTCTTCATTCGCTCTCAAGTACTTAGAGATATACTGAAATTCATCATTGGAGATAATCATGACTGCGCTTTACATAAGATGGTCCAAGGAAAGAGCTCTGATACCACTATGATGATCCTAACTAGGAATTTAGGACCACTAACTCAAAACCTCATGTAATGATGGCAAATAGGGGCTACACTAGCTCAAGAATCCTTTGCACAGCGTACTGGGACCATTAATGTTTTGAAATCAGCTATTGCTGAATTCTACTCCAAGGCTACCTGGGTACACTACAATATGCAAACTAGATCCTTTACATTAGCTCAACTTGACACTTTCTGGGGCTAAGGATAAAGTGTTTTTTTACTTTGGAAGGATTGGGGTATATTAGAAATGATTAGAGTGGATATGTACTCTATTTTTGTAGATTATGCATACTGCAGAATCAAAATTATAGATTTGCAGGGGTTCTGGAGAGGTTTGGAGGGACTTGGAGTGGAATTGGGATTTTGGGACAGCACATGGTAATGATTTTGAAACAGATGGAAGGGGTATATAGGAGGGTACAATATCCGTAAAACCACTTGGGATAGATTGTACAGAGTATCATTATTTTGTATCAACTCATGGAATGTGAATTGGATCTCTTGAGAGGAAGATATGGTCGTTTTACAAAAACTAGTCAAAATTGACTAATGAAAGAGCAAGGGTATGGGGAAAGGAAATGAAGGGGATGGATTCCAGTGGTTAGGGAAGGGGTTGTTCAAAGTATGGGTGTATTTGGTATGTGTGAATGCAGAGGGATTCTCAGAAAGTGCATAGGAATCAACTTGGTAATATTTGGGTGAGGTTAAGGTCTCAAACCCTTAAGAGAGAGAAAATGCAATTTTCATTCCAAGTCATGTACGACCTTGACCAAAAAAAAAAAGGAGGGTATGGATGTGTCCTATAAGATGTTTATTAAGTGCAGGTCACATTAATCAGATATTAGGAAGCATATTTGATAGTTAATTAATGTTATTCTCAAGATATAGAAAATTTAACATAGCAATGGACACAATAGAAACACAAGAGAGATATAGAATGAACATGGAGCTTTATTCATAACATCAACGGCCAAAGTGGATAATATACATAATGTATGGCTGCAATAGTAGAATCATATATCAAGAAGAGAGAGCAATAGAGATATAATGAAAGAATGTGATCCTCTTGCAACACAATATATATCCCAATGGCAATGTAGCTCACCAAACACCTGCATAAGAATAGTAGGAGGAGAACAAGAGTAAAATATATATGAAATACAATGGGAGGGACTAAATTTCCTTCCCCACTTCCAATAGGCTGGCTACTCAGATACAAAAGGGGCACACCACCCAACTATGACAAGGGGAGCATCACCCAAGTCTAGAATTGCGCAAGCAACTCCTAAAATCCACAATATCCAAAAATGCATGCCCTTTCCATTTTCATTTTCCTTCTTTATTAAGCCAAAATTTAGAGAGAAATACCATGGGCCAATACCATGGGTGAGTGAAAACCATCAACCACACCCCACATGCCAAAACCATCCACCATAAACTATCTCCATCATTGCCTTTTACCAAGTTGACCATTTATCCCTTTTAACTGCGTTAGAGTGAACATGATATGGACCATTATTCTTAAATAACTTTGACTAGGAAGGTCCATTTCGAATTTCCTCTTGTGGACATTTAGATAAGGCCCCAATCCACCAAGTGGTGGTCATAAATGCTCTATAAGTGGTGTAATTGGCCTAATACCACATTTCCCCTTTTTAAGGAACACAACCAATTTGCTAGTTGGAAATATTTAATATTTTACCACTTCTTCAATTTTTCCAACCAAGCTTATCCACATCTAACCAATGGGCCCATTTGACCCAAATTACTCATTAAGTTCCCAATTACTTTCATAATTACTTGTTTGACTTAATTAAGTGGGCAACATTATTCAATTAATCCTCCATTGGCTATTTTTGCTTGCAAATTCTAATCAGGGGGTTTCTTGTGGCCGAATTAAGCCATAATAATTATTCTTGAGAACCTTGGGATAATTTTACTCAGGCAATTTAATTATTTTAGCCACCCTATTAATTTTTATGAATTTTGCCTAGGTGACCATGGCCAATTTTCCTTAGGCCAAAATTGGAGACATGACATAATCCAAGGTACATATCTAATAAATGGAAAGGAAAAAAACCATATTACTTCAAATCCAAGGAGAACAAGAACACCCCATAAATTGCATTATAATTTTCAGCTATATGCATGCCTCCAAGAAACTCCTTGATGCAGTAAAATCCTTTCCATGGCCAAAAAATCAAAACCCAAAACTTTTCACTATAAACAATACTAACAAAACAATAAAAAAATGGAGCCCATGGTAAAATATCACATTGAACCACACAACTGACATACACAGAATGGAATCCATGACAGGAGATATACATAAATATGCCACTACCAGTCCCATATTTTGGCACAATAACAATGCACATCATAGATGAAGCACACTAGAACCATAACTAGGACAAGTATCTATTGAACCAACTCTTCCCACAACCAGGCAGCCAAATACCACCACAACCACAGATCCCAATCAACATAGTGCACTGTTGAAACCTGCAACAACAAAAAACGAAGTCAACGGGAGCAAACCAAATCCAAAGACAATGGCGGAAAACTTACACAATATCACCACAAAAAAAATTACCTGCAAAATAATTATAGTCCATGGGAAAACAAATAAAGATCTTGACAACCAGAACAATGCCACAAGTCAAACCCTAACCCTTTCAAAACACTACAAAATCAAAATCTCGGCAAAGAAAAATGCCACGAACACAAAAATCCTTCATTCTCCTCTTGTTCCTCTGCATGAACACAAAAACCTTGGCCCTCCCTTACATAGAAACAACCAAATCCAAGCATGATCGTGAAAAATTACATAATGCCGCCAAAAAGAAATCACCTCCTAGAACAATGCCAAAATCCAAACCCCGACCTTTGCCAGACCCTCGAAAATCAAAACCCCAGCAGAAACATTTTCCACAACACCTCTAACGTTTGTCCAAGCCTCCCAAATCCCTCTCAAAACCATGGAAAACCAAAACCTTGCTTAAGATAATGCCACATAGCGTCCCCTTTATGCCCCATGTAAGAACATAAAAACTCTCTCCCTCCATAGAACAACAAGTCCACAGAAAACCGCCACTAGAAACCTAAGAAAACCCAACAAAAACAACACAACCATACCTTCCATTCTCCAACCCTTGCATTTTAAAACACCCATCAATGGGAACTAGAGTTTGCATTTACTCTAGCCACCACACCCATCAAGCATTGAAAGCACTGGAAAATGAAAAAAAATGCCAGAACACTTGAACGAACAAGGGCATTAAAACCGTTGACCGCTGGAATGCACACACAAAGACGAAATCTCCTAGATTGTAACAAAATGTAAAAAATTCCTGGATGCCCAAACGAACAAGGGCATTAAAACCGTCGACGACCATAATGCACACACAAAGACAAAATCTAGCAACTCTCGCACAAAAAATCTCAAAACCTATATCCATAGTACCCAAGCCGTAGTACCCAGGCCGTAGTACACATGACCTCACCAAGACACTTGGCATTTCAAATCCCCACGCCAGAATCAGGGCCCTTTGAAAACCAAACAAAGACAAAATCTACCAGCTCTTGTACAACAAAGCTCAAAACTTAGATCCGTAGTACCCATGCCGTAGTACACATGACCTCACCGAGATACTTGGCATTCCAAATCTCCATGCCATAAATAGAGGCCCTCTGCAAACCAATAACATACTACCATCAGCTCGCAGAACTAAGAATAGTTCCCAAGGCCAAGGGTAAACCTTCACAAACCTTGGAAAATCAAAACCTTGACAAAGAAGAATGTGGAAGAAATTCCATAAAACGTTTCTTTTATGTCCCCGTAGGGACATAAAATGAATCATGTATCCCACTCACGCTAAGTGAATAGATGAGTAGAGGGGCCTCTAGTTGAGGCTACACCTAGGGCATGACGGATTGGAGAGAGGAGTTGACCAACTTAATCTTGTATGCATGTATCGCGACTCACAACCATCTACAAAATGCCACAAGGAATTGTCGTCGGAGAAAAGTCCTTAAAAATAGAGAAAGAGAATGTGGTTAGATATTTCATCTCATCGTGATGCTCCAAAAAGTTATACATTGCCCACGTGGCCACCAAAAGGTCTATATGCTGCCACAAATTCTTCATAATGACGACTACTTTAGTGATGAAAATTAAAAGAAAAGGTTAAGCATCAAAGTTAAATGATAAGGGTATTAAACCAATGAAAGTTAAAAATATTTATTTACCAACTTAAATGAACGAGTAAATTCAAAAGTTAAGAAAACGATATTTATTTGGTTCCACCATATTATATGAGAAGTTGGTTCATTATATAAGATGATAAATCTAAATGATTAGTTGGTAGCAGGGAATATAGCGATCCTTAAAAATAATTGATATTAGAAAGAAAAAAATTTACACTAGATTTAAAAAAAAAAATTTATATGAGGAAATAGGGGTACCTAGTGGAGGACTCTGGCTCAATTTGTAATAGGGAAATGAGGTACATACTAAGAATTTAAATTTGCTTTGGTATACTAAGACAATGCTTGGCATGGCTCTCAAGGGCTGTGTTTAGAGCAACTTGATGGACAATACTCAAGGTTTCAGTTTGTCTTCACGACAACTTGATGGACAATACCTAAGGATTCAGTCTGATTGACTGCATGGGCTGGATTGAATGGTGGTTACGACGTATGGCCAAGGACTAGATGGAATTTGATGCTAAGCTTGATGCCCCAGCTCGAGAGGTTACGAGAAAAGTCTTCAGTCAGCTAAGAAGTCTCAGAGGGGTGTCATCCCAACCCTCCTCAGCCTGTAGAGTTCTTTAGAATGAAAGAAGATGAAATGGTGCACCCCTCCCATGGTTATCATTCCTGATGATGACTAATTATACATTTTTGGTTCAACTCTAATTTAATAGTCAACATAAATAAAAGTTATATATTCCTCAAACTTATTTGATTTCCTATATTTCATATTTTTACACTATATTATAATAGGTTGTTCATGTATTTCTTAAATTCCACCTAATCAATATATTATTGTTTTTCATATTTATATTACAATTAACATATCCTTCACACACATAAAATTAATTAATTAATTAAAAAAATAAAATACTTTTGTAATAAAAATTTAAAAAAATGTCGTACAATGTATCATGTATTAATAAAATAAAATAGACAAAAATTTAATATAGATGACTAATAAAATGAAAATAAATAAATAAATTATTGAAACCATATACAAGATAAATAAATTATAGTACAAGAATTCTAAAAATTATTTCATAATAATTTTGTAATAGTAATTATATGGCCATTAATTTAAAGTCTAAAATATAAAAGTAAACAAAAATTTAATGTACATAATTTCTAAAATAAAATAAATAAATAAAACATCAATTATAGACTTATACAATATTAGTATCTAGATTTATCTTAAACTTGGATTTATCAATCATCGAGAGAGAGGATCCAATTTTTTTAGGTGTAATAGCTCAATAAATTTCATACCTTTCTTGCTTGATAGATTAGGATTCAAATTTTAATTTTTTATTTAGAGACATAAATTTTTTAAATTATTTTTCATAATTTTTTTATTTTATAAGTTTACATGTATTTATTTATTTATTTTTGATATTGTAGTATTAGGTGAGATAAATTTTAAATATTCCCTATAATAATTTTGTAATAAAAGTAATAATAGTTGTATGGCAATTAATTTAAACTCTAAAGTATAATAGAACTTGGAATTGCTTTCTAAATTTTGTAAATAATTTTGTTATAATTAAAAGATTAATATTTGATATAAAAATAATTTATTAAAAAAATAAAATTATATCATTATAAATAAATATATTAAAATATTGTCATATAAATATTTTTTTTCCAGCGGAAATCATATAAATATATTTAAAAATATGATTTAACATAAAGATTAAGAATATTAAGGTATAAATATATATGATTTAAGATGAAAGTACAAAATATATTAAGGTTTCAACGTGTTTCGTCCGGAGACCAGGGGAATGAAGAAAACCTCACTCAAGCGGGTCCGTGATTAGTCTTGCCCGCCGGCTCTCCAAAAATTGTAATGACTTTATCTAAGACATTAATGAATGGTACTGGCTATACGATGATCGTCACTTCGATAATCTGGCCGTCTGGTATTTTTATGTTCATACTCTCTTCTATATATTCCGCTCTAATCTCATGGCATGATTCATAATCTGGCCGGCTGGTATTTTTATGTTCATACTCTCTTCTATTTATTGCGCTCTAATTTCATGGCATGATTCATAATCTGGCCGGCTGGTATTTTTATGTTCATACTCTCTCCTATATATTCCGCTCTAATTTCATGGCATGATTCATAATCTGGCCGGCTGCTATTTTTATATTCATACTGTCTTCTATATATTCCGCTCTAATTTCATTGCATGATTCATAATCTGGCCGGCTGCTATTTTTATGTTCATACTGTCTTCTATATATTCCGCTCTAATTTCATTGCATGATTCATTATCTGACCAGCTCGTATCTTTATATTCATACTCTCTTCTATATATTGCGCTCTAATTTCATGGCATGATTCATAATCTGGCCGGCTGGTATTTTTATGTTCATACTCTCTTCTATATATTGCCCTCTAATTTCATGGCATGATTCATAATCTGGCCGGCTGATATTTTTATGTTCATACTCTCTCCTATATATTCCGCTCTAATTTCATGGCATGATTCATGGCCGGCTGGTATTTTTATGTTCATACTGTCTTCTATATATTCCGCTCTAATTTCATTGCATGATTCATAATCTGACCAGCTCGTATCTTTATATTCATACTCTCTTCTATATGTTCCGCTCTAATTTCATCTGCTATTCTGCTCTGATCTCACTTGCTGTTGTTAGCACAATCAACTCATCTGCTATTCTGTCTTGATCTCACTTGCTGGTGTTAGCACAATAAATGGATATTGTAACCGGAACCGCAGCCAACATTATAAGCAGCGCTATTTTTGTTCCACTTTACCAACAACTCATCCAACAAATAGACGATGTTATTCACTTCGATGACAATCATCAGCTTTTGGAAGAGCAGTTAAATCGTTTGAAGAGCCTCTTGCTTGATATTAGCTCTCACTTCCAACATCAGCAGAGGGAGCCGCCGGATTCTCTGAAAAATTGTTTGCTAAGGATGCAACGTGAAGTTGGAAAGGCCAGAGAGTTGATCCATCGCTCACAACGCCCTCAACAGTGTATTGACTGGTTCCTTTGCAACCAGCCCAAAGTTTCTACACAAATCCGAGAGTGGAACACAGCTATTGCTGGGCTTTTTGATCAGCTTAGAACCGACTTCTCCGTGTTGATCTGCAGTGCTCAACAGATTGCGTCGGCCACACCACAACAGGCAGACGTACTACTTCAGGACGAACCAGACACCGGATTGGTCGGGTTCGAAATTAAATCTGGTGAGACCAAGCTACAGAGCTGGATTTCAGAAGCTCCCCATGATCACATAATTGGTGTGTACGGCATGGGTGGTGTGGTAAAAACAACATTACTCAAAAGAGTCTACAACACCTACAAGGTTAGTCACGTTTTTGATCATGTAATTTGGGTTACAGTTGCTCAATTTACAATTTTGCAGATGCAAAATGATATTGCTTCTACAATTAATTTAGATCTGGCCAACTGTTCTCCTGATATGCGGAAGATGAAGTTGTCTGCATATATGAAGACCAAGAAATTCCTTTTGGTTTTAGACGACATGTGGAACACAGTAGCTCTGAAAGAATTGGGCGTGGAATTTGGGGAGGAAAAAGGGAGCAAACTTGTATTCACAACTCGAAATAGAGATCTGATTCGAGACATGAATGCAAAACAGTTCATGGAAATTCAGCCCCTACGAACAGAGGAGGCGTGGGAGTTGTTTTGGAAAGTAGCTTTCGAAGACGGCCATGTTCCGGAGGATATAGAGAATATTGCGCGACAAGTGGCGGAGGACTGTAAAGGGTTGCCGTTGGCGATAAAGGTAATAGCGTCAACAATGATGGGCAACACAACTGTAGATGAGTGGAAGCTTGCTTTAAAACAGATGCAAAAAGTGGATTTAAATTTTCCAATTACTCATGCTCGAATTGATAGAGAATTGTATCAGCGATTGAGATGGAGCTACGATAGTTTGCCGGATGCTAATTTGAAAAACTGCTTTCTTTTCTATGCCGTGGCGAGTAAACATGCTGCAATTGTAGAGGAGCTGTTGGTGCAAGGGTGGATCGCAGAAGGCCTGGTGAAGACCAAAGACGACGCGGAGTATGACTATTTATTAAAAACCGGTCTCAGCTATGTCAAGTTACTCGAAAATCGTTGCTTGTTCCAAGTGAAAGAGGGTATCATTACAGTTCACGACGTTGTCCGCGACATGGCAATTTATATTGGAGAGAGTGAGGAGAATTGTGTATTGAGGGCAGGTCAAAGTCTTCAACAATTCCCCCACATCCCAGATTCGCATAACTGCAAACGAATATCAGTTTGGCGCAATGATATTACGTCTTTGCCGGCAAAGGAATTGAATTGTCCCAAACTAGTATCTCTACTCTTGGGACTAAATGATAAATTGACAGAAATTCCAGAAGCTTTTTTGCTCAATCTCAGCTCTCTGAAGATATTGGATCTTTATGGCGTATCCATACGATCATTGCCAACATCATTGTGGCAATTGACACAACTTGAGGCGCTCGGATTGAGTCGCACTAACATTGAATGTATATCTGAAGAGATAGGTAATCTTTCATATCTTCAATTCTTGTATCTTGCCTTCTGTAAAAATTTAAAATGGTTGCCTTCTCAAATAGGTCAACTTAAAAAATTGAAGTATCTCAATATTCAGGGATGTAATTTCAGTGCAATCCCTGATGAGATTTTAAAGCTTTCAAACTGCGAGATTGTGCAGAAGTGAACTTAAACAATACAAATTCTGATATGTGCCAGCAGAAGTTTTGAAATATTTTTTATGAAATGTGTCAAAAATTTTGAAATAATTTTTTTTATGAAATGTGTATCGAATAACTGGAAAAACTAAATTTTAGTGGGCCGGACTACCCAAGAATCGCTGATTACTATATAAAAACAGAAGAATGTAGCCCACTACCGCTAAGCGGGACGGAGGAGTTGACCGCATTAACCTCGAGATTCACAACTATTTAGAAAACGCTACAAGTAATCGTGGTTCATGTCAGTTTGAGTACAGGATAATGAGAATGTGTTTAGTTATTTAATCTCATCGTGAATCGTGATGCTTCCGAAGTCCATTCATCCACCGGTGGAAAAATATTTATTTAAAATCCGAACGAGTCAACACGACATTTATAAAAAATGATATTTATTTGGTTCCGCCATATCATATGAAAAGTCGTTATATTATATGGTAAATCTAATTTATTTAATAGAGTGTTTTGAAATTTGTGAAGGTATTTATCTTTGAATCTTTTTATTTACTTAAAATATTTTTTTTATATGTGGTTTCGTAGAACGAACTATTATGCGTAGTAATTTATGATTGGTCAAAAAATTATTCACGCGTCATTTTTAAAAAACGGACATATATATATATGTGTGTTTTTTAATGGATTGTTATTTAACATATATTAAATAGGTGTTTGTTTGGAACGTGTAACTCGTTCGTAGATACGTAAACAAAGATAGAAATTTGAGAGGATGGGTATGGAAGAGCTGGGGTTTTTAGAAATAGGAGGTTCTTCTTATCATAGTTTAGGTGTTTGTTGTAACTTCTGGGTTTTCTATATAAAACCTTTTGTGGTACGGTTTGATTTTTCCAGTTATTGACTTTTATAAGCTGCATTTCTTTTGGCTGTCGTGTACACTTGTGATTATACATCGTGGTGTACTAGGGTTAAGAAGTATAGTTGTCCGCTATTGTTGTCAGATAGTGACCTGTCGGTGGAAAGGTAGGTTTTATTGGTGGCTACCGATTATGTCGGTAAATGCATCTGATTCCCCCTTTTTTTTATTGTTCTTATCCCTCGAGGCTAGATGGTGGTAGGGTTTTCAAAACCCCGAGTGGCCAGGGCAAGGGTTTCACAGATTATGTGGTGCCAAACAATGGCACAGTGGTAGGGTCTCACTTGTCTAAATAGGTTGCTAAGGATACTTTTAATGTCAGGAAGTCGACGTCTCAGAAACTATCTGGTGTGGTTGTTAGACACAGAAGGAGATTGAAGAAAGGTGTGGACTAGCTTGTTCTCGAGAAGGATGTAAACCTTGATAGGGTTAGCATTTTAGCCATAAGGGTTGTTGTTGGGAAGATTGAGGGGGCTAGGGTTTGAGAATGGAGCTTATTGAGTGGGTTAACAAAACGTGGACGCTTGAGTTTAGACTTGCCCCTAGGACGAGCCTACTGTCAAAAGGCTAGGTTTGTTTTATTTTCCCTTCAACGGAGGTTATTCCCACTATTCTGGAAAAAAATTGGCTTATTAAATATGGTTCCCTGGTTCTGAGGAGATGGCACACAAACTTTGACCCTGATTCTGAAAAATTGGTGAAAAGGCATTTCTGGGTGTTAATGCCAAGATTTCCCTTTGAGTTGCAAACATCCAACATGTTCAACTACTACATTGTATTAAGGTTTCATACAAAGGAGGAAGCTTTATGGACTTGCTGGCCAATAACATTTATAACAAGTCGTAAGACTGTAGGATTAAGGCTTACATCTTCCAGAATTAAAATAAGATAAAATATACAATAATTCACAGAATAAAATAGATCCAGATTACATTCTTGAAACCAAAAACTCTCTTGAAAACATTGAATTCATTCATGTATAGATTCGAATTCAATTGTGTATGTCTATTCTACATATCAAACAAAAGTTTAATATTCAACATACTTTACAGTAATATTATGTCTCTTTATAAATAACATTTTGCAATCCAAAAATTTAAGCTAGGGTTTAACCCTGAAATAATTCACAACTTCAACGAAGAATTTAAGTTACACGGTATCATTTAAATACTATGGGTATTTATCAAAGATCCTTCGTAATACATGCTTTCAACCTAGAAGCTAGGGTTTGAACAGGGTTTAACTCTGTATAAATAAAATTATAAATATAATAATTTCATTTGCGAAACCAAACTCAGTAACCTTATAACTAGTGTGGAAATCAATAGATTAAAAACACAGAGTTAACGATTGAGTCATTTACATGCTCTGAACATAAAAACCATAAATACATGACTAGGACAGAGTTCTGCTTGTGTCCCTTATCAAAAGCTGAGTTACGAGCTTGGGCCTTGCCCAATGATTCCATTATTTAGAATATAATTTTTGAAACAGAAGACTTCTTTTAATACACAACAAAATTAAAACGCAGAGACACTGTCTTGCCGAATACGATTTCCTAATGCTAAATCATTTGTTTGTTTATAGTCAGAAGTTAAAATTTAGAGCTTTCAAGCTCGGCATGAACCTCGAATAACAAAACCTTATCATTTCGAACTAAAATAAAAACTGCACATTAACTCAAAGAGTTTAAGGTTTTATAAAGGTAGGCTTATGCCCAAGAGACCAAAACCTACACACATTATGGAAGCAGGGTTCATCCCTGTATTTTTTTTAGGACATATTTATTATAATAAAAACAAAAACTCGAATTTCATTGCAAATAGAGCCTTTAGCTCGAGGGTTTAAATACCCTACAAATTCGTTACAGGGTTTCCAAAAGGCTTGCAGTCGCCCAGTTAAAACATTAAAAACAGTAAAAATCAAATACATATGGAAATTGCATCTCGGCGAGGTTACACAGACCTGCACGAATATCTAGAATCTAGTAAATAAGTAAGTTACAATTAATAATTGAAACATATGAAATAAGAGAGAAGAAGAAAATATTCAAGCTATGTAATCTTCATTAATCAATTGAATGTACACTTATTGAATACTTCATCAATGAGATGCAAATCTTCATATATAGGTAACCAAGCTAGGCTTAATTTCAGGCACAAGCATAAAAGCTAATGAAACTCAAGGGAAACCACCCTGAATATATAGTCAAGTGTGGCCTTCTTCAGAAGTAATATTGGCCATGCATGAGAATCTAGGGTTTAATTAGACCTAGAACCGGAGGTGTTTTTATGCCTTAAATAAACAAGTGTACTCTTTGTTGTTCCTTGAGATGTTCTGGGCTACACTAAAACTATGCCAAGGTATCCACAACCCACTGTAGGCCTCAAGTTGGCTCTTGGGCCAGGGGGTAAACCCTCAATAATCTTTAATCACTATTATAACAACAACAACTTAAAACTTTATGCAAATAAAATGCTAAGTTTGAGTGATAAGAACATAACAAAACATCAAAGGGAAATTGCAGCAAACTAGACTAAAGCAACAATATCAAATTCCTCAAGCCAGGAGCCTTTCCATTAGGAAACATAATCTCGTTTTTCTAGACATTCACATAAAAAAAAGTGAAATGGTGGAATAATGAGAAAAGATCTCATCCACAAACAATAGAATTGAAATCTAGAGACGTATTGAAAACGTGCAAGGAATCTTAGGAGAAATCTTGCACTTGTGAATTTACAATTTTGAATTCCAATATCTTAAAACAAGATTTCATCCAGGGTAACAAATAAGAAGTTACACTTTCTTACGTAGGAATATTTAAAAAAAAAAAATTTCAAGATGCTACTATACTTCTCAAGCAATACATGCACAATACCAAGCAATAATGACCATTATTCCATATATGTGACAATGACATATTAATATTAAAGAAGATAGTAAAATATTTACACCCAGAAACATAGATAACATATTATCTTCATTGATGGAAATTATGAAGAAACTCATACACCACTCATAACTTAGATGAAAATAAAGTTTGATCAACAATAAGATGTTCCATCGAAACAGGGGGATTACATGCTAGCATAAATGGAGGGAACAATCAATTGGAAGTTTGTCGATTCTCGGAAATATAACTTCCCCCTAGTTATATCATCCTTTGACTTTCTGTACCTTTATCATCCTTTGTGAAATGGGGAAGAGTTCAACTGTCAAATCCATATGGATTTAGTTTTCCTTCCACATTTTGTTGTCTGACACAAGTAGTTCTCCATGATATGTTAATAGAAATTCTAGTTGACCTAGTCATAAACATTTCCTTCAAATCATTACTCTCTGATAAAATTTCTTGAGCACCACTTCCTGCATCATCATGGGACTTTTTTAACACCTTATTAACTCTATTTTCAAAGGACTCCATTATTGTACAATCAAATTCTAGCTCTAATTATTTCCCTTGAGAAGCCATAAAAAGTTGTTTGGCTTCATTATTTTCTTTTTTATTATGTCATTGATAACCTCCCTAGTTGCAGAATCAACAATTGTGTCTCCTATACGAATATTGAAAGCCTGTTGTATTAGCCAGTAGCTAACAAGCCACTATGTGTGACCTAAAAACTTACAAGCAGCATCTAGAACAACCTCTTCCCAGATCACTAGAATAAGGCTTCCTGAAGAAGTTCCAATGGTTTTCTTGCAAAGTGTGCTTGAGATAACTTCTCCTTGCTCATTGCGTACAACATTTGCTACATCAGTACTTGAAAAAATAGCTGCATAGGGTATAGCATATGCCAATCTTGGATAATAATAATATTCTTATTCAATTTTGGGTGATTAGTAGGCCAAGGACAACTCTATATCAGAACGTGTTTTTTTCACCCTATATAAAAAAAGTAATAGTGATATACCCTTTGATTCTCCCATGGATATTTTACTCAAATGAATGGGGAAAGGAAACACTCTTTTTTTTATATGGATTGGTCTTTTGTTGGTTAATTGAAGCATTGTGCACAAGATTGTGTGGGATCATGTAATGGGCTTGATCTGACACTTGGACACATGGTTTTAGGATTTAAAGTGTGCGTGGCTTGGAGTTTGGGTGGAAACCCAATATATTTTGCAGGAAATTTATTTTCTAGCTTGACACTTGACAAATTATGGTGAATTTCAGAGCTTTTGGTTTAATCTTTTCAAACATCCAAAATAATTTTCCATGTGAAAAATGGAAACCATTTTATGGATTCTAATCTTACAATGGTGTATTTAGAAACCATGAGCCTAGCCTCTGAACCCACTAAAGTATAGGAGGGTTGTTTAATTTGAAAACTATGGGAATAAGCCTATGTGGAATAAAAGGTTTGTTAAGGTCAATTTTGGATGAAATTCATGGGCGCGGCTCGAGATTAACCTAGACATTATGGTTACTAAAACAAATATCAATGAATCTAGGAACTTTAGGGGAAATTCTTTGTAATGCGAATAATGGGTACAAGTATTTAGTGTGAAGTTTTACCGGGACAGAGCAAGCGACTGGGAGCAAATCAATTTTTACAAAAGGTTGAAAATTTGACAGAAACATTTTATGTTACAACACCATTCTTAGGAATTAATCTTGACCATGCATAAGTACTGAGGGTTAACTGGCGTTATAACTACCTCATGGGCTATTTAACTCAATCATGCATGTGAAATCGATGTTAACTAGACCTAGAACTCCAAGTAGGTAGTTAACGAGGCCATACATGAATTATTTGAATTCTAATTGGCTAGCGATAGCCATGTAGGGTGCATTCATCCTAAATAAGGGAAGAACTACATATGATCCCTAGAAAAGGGGGAGAATTGTTGTGAGGGAGCCCTTGTTTCTTAAAAATGGGGGTAAATTTAGTTAGAAGTGCCCTTGTCCCTAAATAGGGGGGATAACTCCAATAGGAGCACCATTGTCCCTAGAAAGAGGAAAAAATAGTGAAAACATGAATGTACCCCAATAACCCCCCTTAGCCTAATTTAAGTGAGTATGATGCAAAAAAAATTGGGTCCCATCAATATAATGCTATGTTAGGAACCCAAGTACAAAACATTTATGCTTGAAAAAAGTGAGGAAAGAGGGAAAACCCAATAGGAAGAAAATCCCCTCTAAGAAGAGGATAATGTTGAGTAGACTAGGTGCCTACTTTAGTCATGATCACTCTCATGTCCATATGTTCCACCTTTGTTTGAGAAATCCACTTGCATCAAGCAAGTTTCCTACGAGGAGGTAGGGGACACATATCCCAAGTTTAGATCTTTATCAAAGACTGAAGATCCTCATTCATGGAAAAATACCAATATGAATTTCCTGTAGCTTTTGTTAAAGATTATGGATCTCTTGCATTGACCATGTAATTGTGGATGGGAATGAAGGGATCTATAACACCAAGTTCTTCATGAAAACTGATTTTTTTTTAATGATTCCTCCATGTAGTTGTTGGATCTCCAATTAGATCACCTGTAGCACAAAGAGTTTGTTGTTCCCAAAGTGGCCTAGCTACCAAATTTGCAACAACATGTTCATCAATGTCAATAGCTTCTAATTCTTCATTTATATTTGAAAAATTACCTAAGGAAATTGAAGAGACATAAGTGGGATATAGATCAACGTGACCTAAAGCTTTAGTTTCAAAATTATATGGCCTTTATAGCATGCAAGAATTCCACAGCTAAGGATCTAAGCACAATGTAATCTTCACTAAGAATTACAACATAGTTTTGCAGAGAATTGAGAAGAAGAATGAGCAGAAACACATAAAAGAAAGAACTCAATTTGATAAAATCTCATCATCTATTATTCATCAATAAGATTACAATATAGAGTACATCTCAATGAGAGAATTTGAATGCCTTGGAGGCAACTTGAAAAGTTCACCTGTGGCAGGCTTAGAATAGCAAAAATCCGCCCATCTAGACAACATCAATCTCTAAATCATAGAAATTGGCCATAAATTTCCTAAGTTATCTTAGGTAGGCCATGAGTGACCAAAGGGCAGCAAGTTGGAGTATTTTCAAGAGGAAAAGCGGGAAGGGGTTATGGAAAATGCTGGAAAACTTTCCCAAAGTCATCCTAGCGTACTTGCTAATCCTAATCCAATGTGAAAAGCAGTAGAAAAGCTGCCTTAACTCACAAAGCTGGATAAAAGTAGGAATAAAGCAAGAAGGGTGCCTTAGCTAATAAAAGTTGCTTTAAAAGCATAAAATAAGGCAAAAGAGGGAGCTATGGTGGAAAACTATCACTAAGGTGGTCCAAGCAAGATCTAGGTGAACAAATAACATAGGTATAACACTTAGGAAACATAAAATAATGTTTACACTAAGGTATAGATGGGTTAATTATTCTAACATTTAGTAGTTTCTTCCTTAGTTGAATAGGTGATTTGAACCAGTGCATAATCTTTGATTAAGATGGGAGAGCACTTGTATGGCTCCAAATAATTAAAGATGTTCACTAACGAGGTCATATGATTTGAAGCTCATGAATCATGAACCCATGCAGATGATGTTGAGGGAAAGACAGAAACAGATGCATGACCTACATCTTGTGGCTTTTAAAATATTTCAACTATTTTTTTCTTCTTGATATTGTTAAGAACCATGATATTTTATGTTCAAGAACTTGTTTCAACTGATCATTCTCCTTCCTCATGCAATCATTATCTTCATGGTTTTGTTTCTTCCATTAATAACATATGATCCTGGCATTCTTTGTCTTCTAATATTTAGAGGAGAAGGTATGCACTGCAGATCTTGGGTTACGGTCGCTATTGTTCTTGTTTCCCTAATTTGCAGCAAGGGCATGTACCCTTGTTGTCTTTAGGGAACCCATTTAAACAGGTTTATCTTGCTCATGGGTAAGAGAGGAAACAAAGTCATACACTATATGATTCTTCCAAGTAGTTGCGAGTGCCAATTTCATAGCATGGCAGGTAGAAACAAACACTGAGTATTTAGAAATCAATTTGGATAGGCTTGAGAGAGCTAGTTGCTCATCCTTCTTGCCTACACCACATAACTTGAGTTGTAGTAATGGTGATTTGAATTTTGTGAATATGTATTCGATAGTATCAAAGATACCTGAGCTCAAATTGATGAGCTCATTCTCCAATTAATGTTCTCTCATCTCATCCTGCTTCCCAAAGAGTCCCTCAAGCATGAAGTAGACTTCATTAGGATATTTTCCAGCATCGATGTGGTATAGGAGATGAGGAGAATTCAAGATACATATCAATCCACAAGGTCCTTCCATATGAGTATATCAATTTTATTTTTATGCAATAGAATTTAGTTCAGTCATTCCCCATAGTGATTACGTATAGGCCTTTGATCCTCAAGAGAATCATCACCTGTGACTTCCATTCATAATAGTTGAACGGAGTGAGGATGATTTGTTGAGACTCGTAAACCCTATCTAGTTCTCTTCAATCTATGGTCACCTACAACTTTGTATACTAATCCCTTAGACTCACTAAGGGTATGATACCATGTGATATTTGGCATATCAACTTGCAAGAAGATCTAGATTCTAAGAGCAAAGTAATAAAATTAACAAGTGAAACAAAAGAAAAGAATAAAAGTTTCAAGCAATGCCATCTTCATTGATCAATTGAATGCACAATTACTAAATAATTCATCAATGAGATGCAATTCTTCATATATAGATAACTAAGCTAGGATTAAATACATGGAAAAGCATAAAAAATAGTGAAACTCAAGAGAAATCACCATGGATATCCAAGTGCGCCCTTCTTAGGAAGTAATCTTGGCCAAGCATGAGCAACTAGGGTTTAACTAGACCTAGAACTACTAAGTGATGTGATTTTAGCATTGAATAGACAAGTATTTGCTGCTTAGGAAGTGATATTAGTGATGCATAAATAGCGAGTGTTAGCTAGCCCTAGAGCTATGTCATGAGGTAGTTAACATAGTCATGCATGAGCAACCAATGATTCCTGGATCTAGAACTCCAAGTAGGTATTTAACTAGGTCATGCGTGAGTTAACTAAAGTGTAACTAGGCAAAAATATCCAAGTAGAGTGCAATCATCCTAAACAAGGGCATAACTACAATATGATCCCTATAAAATGAGAAGAGTTTTAGTGAGGGAACCCAACTTCCTAAAAAAGGGGGATAACTCTAGTTATGGGTGCCCTTGTCCTTGAAAAGTGGGGATAAATCCAATAGGAGAACCCTTGTCCCTAGAAAGAGGAAAAAATAGTAAGAACATGCATGTACACCAATAAATAAGAGTCTAGGAAAATAATGTACAATCCATAAAGGAACACTCTAAGGACTAATACTAGCAAGGTATCGAAGATGTGAAACAAATAATTCCTTTCAATCGTGGTCATATGAAATCAAGAAGTTCCTGTATGTATACATGTACCCAAGATAGAATAAAACCATGCTTGCAGAGTTCAAAGAAATCAAACAATGGACAGGAGAAACCAAAGCACACTATGATGCGAGATTCTGAAGCCTGATAGAACAACTTGGATATGATGTAACCAAAGTCATGAAAATAGATTACTTCATTACCAAATTACTAGACAAAATTAGAGCACATGCCAAGACCATGAATCCTAAGCTCTATGTTGGACTTTTAACTTTTTAAGACCTGGCCGTGGAAGATAGATGGACAGTCACAATGTGAAGAACTGCAAAAGAGGACATGGAAGAAGATAAGTACAACAATAATACATCTAAGTAGGAGTAGTTGAACTGTAACCATCTTTACATAGTCAGAAATAACTATTTTAATTTGTATAAAAGATATGCAAGGGTTAAGGGACTAGGTTGTATATTTTGGTAGGAAAGTCTTGGTAAAATCTAGAGAGAAGCCTTGGAGATTAGTAATGATTATTTGAGTTGGGTAACATCATGTATATTGTTTTTGAAATACTAATATGAATGATGGTTTTGGTGCTCCCCCTCAAATTTATGTTACATATGGAGTGTCTATTGCATGTTTAATAAGTAAAGTTGTTATAGATTAGATATATTTATGCTTGGATGGTATTTAATGTTGCACAAAGGTTAATTACTTTGTGTAATTTTTTATTCTTCTAAAATGATTCTTATAGTCACAACACCATCTATTCAACAGTATTTCCCTCACCTAAAACTGGTTCTGGCTGTGCTTCGAGTAAAACTTTCTTCTCTTCCGAGGAGATTTAAAAGGCCAATGCATCTAGACTACAATGGGCCTTTGTCAAATATTTAGTAGAACCCAAGTCTTTAATTTTGTGCCAACAAATGGATCTATTGCTAGGCTTAGTTTCTGCACAAGGAAGTACTAATGCAAGTGGATCTATCCAATATTGGTGGGAAAATCACTTCAAATACTTTGTGTTACACAAATTCCACTTACAAAAATGGAATCCAACAATGTGTAGGGAGTTTTTGCTATATAATGGACCTTTATTAGATCAATATGATGTTTTCTGGTGTGAATTTCTTGCAAGACTCTATAAGTGGATAAAAATACTTGCAAAAGCCCCAAAATTTGAGAACTAGTGCAAGAAAAATATTCAACGGGCTCCTCAAGACTTGGCTATGATACATAGGTTGGATCACCAATTAGTGCAAGTTGTAGACTTATAGGTGGATAACACTATTTAAACTAATACATAGTGGAGTTTGATATATAAAATCACCACTCTCTTTTGAAAGAAGTTGATTTCAAGCAAAATTCCCAAGGAATATTAGTCCAAGAAATACCATTGTGGATCAAGGTCTAATTAGTGGAAGAAGGATTTATGACATTTAATCAGACCTCGAAGGTAGAGTAAGCACTTGAACCATGGGAAATGTTTGGGAGTGATGCTAGCAAGTAATGGGAGGTGAAGGTATACAACAATGATGAGGGTGTATATTTCGAAGACCGAGGAAGGGCTGAGGGAGTTGCAAGAAGGTCAAATATTAGAGATCAATGGTGGAAGAAACAAATGAGAATGGAAAGGAATAAGAGTGAGTAGTTGCAAAAGGAAATGTGAAATAGGAAATAATGAGGAGAAAAAGTGTGCACATAGTTAGAAGATGGAGGTAATTAAGTTAGTATGAGAGATGTTGGAATGTAGACCAATGATGTAGAACCAATCCAAGTACATGCCATAGAACCACCAGAGATTCATGAGAATGAAGGAAACCAAGACATTGAACCCCTTTTTGTCGAAGAAGAAAGGCCAGAAATATATGGAGCCATCTCAGCGTCGACCGCTCCCAGACATCTATAGATAATATGGTACTCTCTTTTTCTAGTTAGACTTTGTATTTGCCTTGGTGCACTCACTATCCTAGTAGTAGTAGTCATTTGGTTGGTGCAGTAGTGGTTCTAGTATTAGTGCAACATCAAGAGGTTAGTATAGTAGTAGTTGTTCAAATACAAGTGTGGCTTTAAATTTGATTTCAAAACCTATTCCTAGAGGATTCATTTTGGTAGGGACTCTAGTGATCATTATGGTTGGGGCACTAGGGGTGTCTTCCATGTGCTACCCAACATTTTGGGGAAACATAACCAAAGAGGATGTAGAATAACATTAGCTCCTATGTGATTCCATTTGGAGGTCAAATAGATGACTCCAAATTGATATATTTCCATACAACATTGAGGGGACAATATCTATAGTGGTATATGAAAGTTGTGGAACATCATTCTCCCAACGTTCCGCCTCTTCCCTTTCCAGAGGTGAATAAATTATTTATTGTAGAATTATAATTGTCAAAATTAGAACACAAAGGAATCTTAGAGGTGTAAGAAATTAAACTTGGAAATATATATAGAGAAGGGATGTGATGACTAAGTTATCATTTCCTATTCATGATACACATCACAAAGAATGGTTTATCCAATGGTTTATTCCATTAACTAGAATCCCCCTATCTCAATAAACCATTGATACTCCCAAAAGTGGATTGGAACAGGATATTAAAATTGAGGCTATGGCTAAGTATTCGAGGACTAATAGAGCTTCAATATCTATGGTAGGACCTAACTTATCACAAATAAAAAATCAGTTAGTGGTGTTAACTACAAAGATCCATAATTGGACCCTTCCTAAGGTGGGTTGAGAACATGTATGGTGCAATGGGTCTTTGATAGAAGGACATGATGCTTCTAAATTTCCAAGGTTGAGAGAGGTACCTACTCTCATTTCTTCACTAGGACCAAGCCCTGGAAGATCGTCAATAAGAGATGTGCAAGTAGGTACTTCTACCTCTTTCCATGGACTAGTATAGAAACATGCTTTACCAAATATGAAGAACTCTAAAGTTGAAAAATATTGTGAGATCTGTAAGACATATGGGAACCCTCCTCAACACCGTCCTATTTTGCAGAAGTATTCCTTTGTTCCTAATATTGTGTATTATGATTTTATTGTCATACCACCCACAGCACAAATAAATGCATGGACTTGGATGTGTTATATGATAGATTGGATTGATTTACATTTCAGGTGTATGATAATACATAACATCAAGTATGGGGAGGTTGAGTCCAAGGCCAAGGAAGTGTTTATAGAGGAGGGATAAAAGGCATTTGAGGTGGAGCTATTTGATGCTACAATTTTTCACGTCCCCACCCATCAATCCGACCAATGGAGGGTACATGAACTATGTCGTGGATTTTGAATTTCTCCCCCACGACCATATTACGAAATTCATAAACATTTAAATTCCTGTGCAGATGAATAAATAAAAACACATCGGAAATAAATATATCCACACACACATCATGCATACACCAACATATTCCTCACATGCATAACAATAAAAATCAAACACAGTTAACACATCAATGGATTAACAAGTGAACACTTATCTTTTTAAATGAATTCGTCCGAGCAAAAAACTATGGAAGAGAAACATTCCACCCGACCATAAGAACTCTGTCTAGCACTTTATCTCTTTGTTGAGAGGCCATCTCGTAGCTAGGCTATGTATCCACTAAGGAGTAACTACACATGCTCACTCACAGCCATAGGAACATACTCTCATGCTAAGCTAGCACACAACTGGGTTTATCAATAATATAGAGAGGAAAAAAAGGTGAATGCTAAGATAGTGTGCCCATCCAAAGAGATATAGTCATCTCAATTTGTCTCAGCCAACCTTGGCACCCACAATACCTACCACACCCAATACAAGGAAGGTCCCCTTCTCTGCTACATAGTCTCTCAGGTGCCCCTTCCCTCCAGTGCTATTCAGGGTGGGAATAGAAAGTTCCAAGCTGCTAAACCTTCAAAGATATTTTCTTACACTAGGTTTATCAAGAAATTCCATCCTTAGATTTCTCTCTGACTTCAGTTGTCTCTTGGATTCTCTGCTTTTTGGCCACACTAATTTGCAGCCACTAAATTCAATTTCAGGCTTCCAAATCTTGGTTCTCCCACTGATTTTTGGGATTTTGACACTCTCAATTTTATCCCAGGTTTCAGGTCTATGTATCCCCCACTAGATTTCATGACCAACACGATTTTTCGAGTGTTTTTGGAAGTCTAAAACATGGCTTATTATCTGGTTACGATTTATGTTGTTTCTCTTGCTAAGAATGCATACCTTGCTGAGAATTGTTGTCTAATTGTTGGCACCCCAACAACTCCCCTTTATTTGTGCAAAATAAAGGGACCCCCCCACTAGATTTTTGTAAGTATTTGATTTTAGTTTTCCTTCATCTTAGTTTCCTCGCTTTGGTAGGTGGTTTCTTGGTTTTCATTGTATAACGATTTGGTGATTTCTCTGATCTTTTTCATTTGAATCTCTTGGTTTCCTGATTTCTCATCAAGGATTGCATGCCCTTGTTTGATATTTCATGAGATCATTATAAGCTTTAATTCACTTTAATTTTATCAATGGGTTCTTTCGATAACTTCTCTCATTTTCAGTTTACAATGGATAAATGAATAAATAAGCATTTATTAAATCTAGATAAACGCTTAATTTTAACATGATTCATTTAGACATGAAAAGAATATGCATCAAGGTCTAGTGATGAGCACCCGATTATCCGATTGAGTGATTGGTGATATTTTTTAAGATCATTAATAAAGGCAAGTTTCTATTCTATTAAAAATGCATTATTGATATGAAATTTCTTCACAATTTATCTTATCTTATCATGAAGATTGGAACTATCTTATTAAACATATAAAATGAAGAAGGTATTATATGTGTAATAACCCCAAGAGCTACATTTTTATGCACATTCATCTTAGCTTTTGGTGATTATTTAAATTATTTTATATTAATACTTATCCATTATTAATTTAGATCTAAATTCATGATATCTTCTAATTTTCGTAAGAAATTTATTCACACATCCAAATGGATTTTACATTGGACTTTTTCTAATTAAATCTAGTATTCATTGGTGTTATCTATTAAATCTGTTTCAAGTTGATGAGAGTATTTGAGTTTAGAAAAAGGGATATACGTTTTCATAATGACATACTTGGAGATCATTAGTGGGTGAATCATATGCTGCCATATTTTAAATACATTGATGTGTATCATTCCATTTATTAAGTTTCAAACTTTATTCATGGGGATTTTATTTGGACCTCCTTTGATTCTTTGGAAAATATTCATTAATTCATATAACTTTGGTTTTCCTTTTGCAACAATGTCATATATTGGTGGAGATTTCTCTATATGAAATAACAATCAAAGAAATGGATGGGCATTATATGTTTGAAATCATGAAGGAAAAGAATGTTTATTAGCTTGATATAGTTTTCAAATGGATTACCAACACATAATAAATATTTAGAAAAGAGGAACCAAAGAAGATGGTCCGTGAGGATTTAGAAAGGAGAATGCAAGCAAATTAAAGAAAATCGAATCTTACACTAGTAGGGAGACGTGTTTTTGCATGCATTGTGGTGGGAAAACCGTGAGGAATTATCTCAAATGGTTGAAAACCCACTTAAAAAATGGGCCTATTTACCTTAAAGCATGGGACGTTTCCCAAACAAATGCACGATCTATGAGATATTTGGGCCTGTTTGAGACAGATTTTTCCAGAATTCCCTGTTGTGTCCAGCTGTAAGATCTGTTTTTTGGAGTTTGTTATGATCCCTTCACTCTATTTAAATAGAGACAATTCAACTGCTATGGGGGGTTGAGGTATCTAGAGAATGGAAGTACTTTGATTCTTTCCATCTCTATATTCTTCTTGTAATTGTTTTGTTAACAGGAAGGAAGAGGAGACACTGCTGCAACTGTTGGGGAAGACTCTCTTCAGAGTAGAGAATTTTCTTTTCATGAATTTTATTATTGTATTTTGAACTTTGTTTCAAGAATTCAATGATATGATCTTCCTTTATACATCATACCCCTTTCAATCGCTCTTGGCCAAGATAGGATCCATTAGATTATATTGATTTTCAGTTCATAGTTTAGTTTTTTCTATCTTTTATTTAATAGATGTTAATTAAGTTAGTTTACTTTACTATCTTTGATAAAAAATTTGAAAACCTAAACAGAGACTCTCCTTAAGAGAGAAAAACATAGATTAGTATAACTGGTAGATTAATAGTTAGTTTTAACTCGTTAATTTTCATTTGAATTTAGTTTAGCTTTTGAATTTGTTAATTAGTTTAGGACACACTTTTCTAAGTTTAAGTAGTAGGACTCTCCTTAAGAGAGTGGAACTTAGATGGTAGCGAGACCATAACCTGCAGGAATTATCCATAGCAAACATATTAGGGGCTGCTTTAAGTGCCTTGTGTGGGTTAGTTCTCCTTGGTTGGCCATAGACAAACAACCTGGCCAACAAATGGCACTCGAAGGAGGGCCTGAAGGTAAAACAAAGTGGTTTTATTTTCAATTATTTTTAATAACCATTTATCCTCTTGCTCTTTGATTTTCAGCTTTTATATTTTTACTCTTCTTCGTCATTACATATATGCTTAAGGGTTGGTTAGAGGACAAGCTAGCCATTTTAAGGGTCAATTTATCTTGATTTTTTATCATTCATGGATCATGCCCAAATTCCTGTTTGGGAATCCGTTTTTAATTTTACATTAGCTAATATTCCCAATGAGACAGTCAACCTCTTGTCAAAACTTGAATTTGATGGTGAAGGTGATATATCTGCAAGAAAACACCTCAAGAAGTTTTTATCCAAATGTAACAAACATAAGATTGTTGATCTTAGTGCTACATGTAGGTTGTTTTCCCTTACTCTCAAAGGATGAATCAAATGCTGGTTGTAAACATTTCCACCTAGTTTCTTTTTTACATGGTTTCAATTTTCACATGAACTTTTGGATACTTTCAAGGATTATGATTCTAATAAACTATGCAGTGAATTGCAGGCTCTTCGAAGGAAGAAAGGTGAGTCTTCACAAGAATTTTTGGTAAGACTTTCTCATATTCTTTGCAAATTTCATATCGTTGATTTACCTTCGGAATTTGACCTTCTAAATTTTGTTTTGAACTCTCATGTTCCTCTTATTCAACAAAATCAAGAAGCTTGTCAAAGGGATATTTCAACAGATCATTTACCAACCCTCTAAGAAACCCCCTCCTCTATCATTGATTCAGATATTTCTATAAGTTCTACTCAACCCCAAAGTGAGAAGATTCAAGTAGAAGATGTGTCTTCTTCTTCTCCTTATTATTTTCCATCATTACCTCTCGGAAGAGAAAGGCATACTTCTTTTATCCAAAATCTTGAACCTATATATATTAAAAAATCAAATGGGGAAGAACATATCCATGATGAATTTATTTGTACAGATAGGGAAGTTGATCATCTTGACAAACAACAATATTTGAATTCTATTATTACAAAAACAGATCACGATGAATTAATTATAAAGCAAAATCTATGTTCATCATTTTCTAATTTTTGTACTAATTCTTCTTTCGATCCAATTATCAATGAACACAAATATATTAATAATAATTTTATGTGTTTGGGTACTTCAATAGAACATGTTGGAGAAGATGACACGAATCTTAATCGTTCGACTAGATGTTGTTTAGGAAAATAGATTGATCTTTTTCAAGAGCATGTTAATAAAAGTTTTGATTTACATGAAGGATTATCAATTGATCTTGATCTCAAAACATCACCAAATTGTATTGAAAATGATCAAGTAATAAAAGAGAAATCTTTCGGAAATTTAAATGATAATGATCTTTCTAACTTGAGAGACTCTTTTAATTTCCCCACTCCTAATTCTTACTTTTCTATCTATCCTGATTTATTTTTTGATTTTGATATGCATGAAATTCCATCAAATTTACCTAACTATGTGCCTTCAAAATCACATTTTTATGAGATATCTAACATTGGTGATTCACTTATTAAGCATGAAGTTGAGGGATTAGGGTATATTTAATTATTAGATTGTCATCCAATACAATGTTTTAAAGAGAAAGAGGGTTCATCGTAAGATAGTTATAGTCAACCAATTTTGATGAGTTCAACACACCAATTTTTGTTGAAACTAAAAATGCTTGTTCTCATAAGAATCAGTTATATGAGGGATCTAATTTTATTGGTGATAATAAAATCTTTGTTGAAGAGTTTCCTATAACTTGTGATCACCAAAAACTTGCATCTTTTTCAATTGATTCACCTTTAGTTGTTGAATCTTTTAACGAGATTACTTCTTTCGATATTAGATCAATACCAATTCATTCACCTATTACATCATTTCATGATCCTACTTTGTATTTGAAACCAATTCTTCCAGTTGTTAGTGTGACTAGCGCTAGTAATTTTATTTTTCAAGTTGATTCTCCTAAGATATGTTTGCCACATATGGATTTCATGTTGTTAGGCCATATTTTGCATTATGATTTCCATGACAGGATTGCAGAATTGCTTGAAGATTCTTATCTTAAAAGAATTTCTGAAGTTGGTAAATTTGTCTTATCATTACATGTAAATAGAATTTCAAATGGTAAGGATGATAGATTTCTTTTTAGTTTTCTCTTATTGACATATCATTTATGGTTGCTAATTTGAAATCTTGTCATTTTTGTAGGATTACAATTGCTTCAATGGTTCCACTGGATATTTCATTTTACTTGATTGTGTTGTATATTTGATTTCATTATATATATGCATAGATTTGGTTTTAGAGGTAATTTTAGATTTAACTTAATTAGTTCATTTGGTACAAGTAGGTTGCTTTCTTTTCAATAATGTGCAGTTAATAAGCAATATGTCAATTTTGGGATGAAGACAAAAGGACAAACTATTGTTTGGGGAAGTACACATGACTTTACTCCCTTTCTCAATTGTTTTATTATCTTGCTTATTCTTTTATATGGTTAGTCATATCTTTTTTAGTCTTATTTTCCATTAAGACTTAACGACAAAATGCTTACATATGATCATTTGAAGCAAGAAGATTTGAAAAAAGTAAATTAAAGAGAATGTGTTCATAATTTTTAATCTCTTTTCACATAAAGAACTTTATGAACATAACTCACTCATTTTGTAATTATCACCATAAACTCCACACTCTAGCATTTGCCTTTCTTATTTTGGTTTTCTTGTTGTAATTAAGACTCAATAGAAGGATCTATTTTATCCAAATATATCTTCCATTGATTTGGAAAATGTTATCACGATCTTAATGAAAGATGGACTCTTTATATCAACAATTAAACGATTCTGCTGAAACCTGAAGACGATCTCATTTTATCATATTGACATGCATATTATATTCGCACCTCTTGTTCCTATTTGTGTTTATATTTGACCATTTTGATGAAATTACTAAAATATTAATCCTTTGTATTACCATATCATGGTCAAATTAAATATTGGGAGATTTGTCGTCATTCATTATGCATGTCATGATTTTATGATTTCTACATTATTTGGTATAGCTCGTCTTATGGAATATGACCGTATATCAATTTTTGAACTTCGAGTTCATTTACCTCCTTCGACGGCCAGTCTAATTTTTGGAAAAGTACCAGTCTTTTCGTTTATCCTTAAAGATTTAAGATCTTTGTGAATACTTAATTCTTCTTTTATTTTGATTTGTGGTACATACTTTTTGGTTGAAATTTTGATTTGATCAGGTCCTATACTGTATATACGTTTTAGGTTTTTTGGTTAAATTAGTGATTTTTATTGATTTCAAGATAGCTTGGTTTTCAATAATAGTTTTGATATTTGTGAGTCTTTTGAATTTTCATTTTTTTTCTTAGTTTGCTTAAGATTTTGGGGTTGTAAATAAATAACACTATGTTGGCACACTACCTTGTTTTTACATGCTTCTATGTTTATAAACCTGACAAGTTTAAAAGGGTGATCCTTACAAAGACTCTCTTCTTTTGTCAAAATTTTGACCATGGCAAGATTAGCCTTGGCTTTGAACAATCTATTGTGGACCATACTGATGGATTGGTTGAGTTACCCGACTATTATCTAGAATCTTCATCTTTCAAAATGATGCTATAATGTAGATGAGTTTATTTTCAAAGGAATCATTTTCCATAGATTGAAGTAAGTCAAGAATCATAAGTTATTTTTAGAATTTTTACGCCATCCTTGCTCTTTAGTGGGCCATTTGGATATGCTTCTCCATCCACTAAGTAATCTCTGTTGAGATTAAAAATAACCCTAGTATTATTCATTTTACATAACATTAATAAAACCTAAGGGATTAACTAAGGAACAGAAGGTCTCGTTATGAGACGACCTTCTCATGATCATGGATCTTATTGGATTGACATTGCCAATATCCGGTCACCAAGCCGGGGTAGTGGCTCTTGGTTTCAAAAATCAAGAGATAGGGGGTCTCATCACAAGCCAACCTGCTCAATTTTTTATAGTTCTTATGAATGAAATTGTCGTCATCTAGTTACCACGCTAGGACAATGGTCCTTAGTTAATGTCTTTATTTATTGATTTAAAAAAAATGAAATCTGAGAAAAAATTAAAAGTTTACTTTTAATTATCTATATCTAGTGGATGGGATACAAGCATATAAGTGAGGTTAAAAGGTTTATCCTATGGTATTGAGGTCATACCTATATACTACGTGTTCTATGACTTGGTTTGGTTAAGAGAAATTGGTTCCTTGGAAAATTTTCATCCTGCATTTGTAGAATAATCATTTATCTTTATAAGCTTTTGGATAATGGTCAGGATAGTTTGATTGATTTTGAAAGTTTTGGTTCAATATTTCCCATATAAGCCAATGGAGGGATTAAGTTATGTGAATGGGAGTTTGGCATTTGAAGAGGAATTTATCATTATTTCTCTTATATTATATATAATATTCAGGCAAAACATACAGAGATAACTGGTTCACCTAGCATGTCGCCATTTGTTGGCACCCCAACAACTCCCCTTTATTTGTGCAAAATAAAGGGACCCTCCACTAGAATTTTGTAAGTATTTTATTTTAAAGTTTTCCTTCATCTCATTTTCCTTGCTTTGGTAGGTGGTTTCTTGGTTTTCATTGTATAAGGATTTGGTGATTTCTCTGATCTTTGTCATTTGACTCTTTTGGTTTCCTGATTTCTCTTCAAAGATTACATGCCCTTGCTTGATTTCCTGATTTCCTGAGATCATTATAAGCTTTGATTTACTTTAATTTGATCAATGGGTTCGTTCGATAACTTCTCTCATTTTTAGTTTACAATGGATAAATGAATAAATAAGCACTTAGTAAATCTAGATAAACGCTTAATTTTAACATGATTCATTTAGACATGAAGAGAATATGCATCAAGGTCTAGTGATGAGCACTTGATTATCCGATTGAGCGATTGGTGATATTTTGTAAGATCATTAATAAAGGTGAGTTTCTACTCTATTAAAAATGCATTATTGATATGAAATTTCTTCACAATTTATCTTATCTTATCATAAAGATTGGAACTGTCTCATTAAACATATAAAATGAAGAAGGTCTTATATGTGTACTAACCCCAAGAGCTACATTTTTATGCACATTCATCTTAGATTTTGGTGATTATTTAAATGATTTTATATTAAGACTTATCCATTATCAATATATATATAAATTCATGATATCTTCTAATTTTCACAAGAAATTACTCACACATCCAAATGGAATTTACATTGGACCGTTTTCTAATTAAATCTAGTATTCCTTGGTGTTATCTATTAAATCTGTTTCAAATTGATGAGAGGATTTGAGTTAAGAAAAAGGGATATAAGTTTTCATAATGAGATACTTGGAGATCATTAGGGGGTGAATCATATTATGCCATATTTTAAATACATTGATATGTATCATTCCATTTATTAAGTTTCAAACTTTATTCATGGGGATTTTATTGGACCTCCTTTGATTCTTTGGAAAATATTCGTTAATTCATATAACTTTGGTTTTCCTTTTGCAACAAGCTCAAATATTGGTGGAGATTTCTCTATATGAAATAACAATCAAAGAAATGGATGGACATTATATGTTTGAAATCATGAAGGAAAAGAATGTTTATTAGCTTGCTATAGCTTTCAAATGGATTACCAACACATAATAAATATTTCTAGAAAAGAGTAACCAAAGAAGACGTCCCGTGAGGATTTAGAAAGGAGAATGCAAGCAAATTAAAGAAAACAGAATTGTGCATCATTAGGGAAACATGTTTTTGCATGGATGATGGTGGGAAAACCATGAGGAATTAGCTCAAATGGTTGAAACCCCACTTCACAAATGGGCCTATTTACTGTTCCGCATGGGCCATTTCCCAAAAAAATGCATGAGTTGTGAGATATTCGGGCCTATTTGAGTCGGATATTTCTAGAATTTCTTGTTGCGTCCAGCTGTAAGATCCGTTTTCTGGAGTTTGTTATGATCCCTTCCCTCTATTTAAATAGAGACAATTCGACTAATATGGGGGGTTGAGGTCTCTAGAGAATGGAAGGAATTTGATTATTGCCATCTCTGTATTCTTCTTGTAATGTTTTTGTTAACAAGAAGGAAGAGAAGACACTGTTGCAACAGTTGGGGGAGACTCTCTTCAGAGCATAACATTTTCTTTTAATGAATTTTGTTTTGTTTATGACTTTTTAGTTTGAATAAGGCACCTCTCGTTATCATCCTGGAATTGGAGGAAGACTTTGTAACTTTGTTTATGAAGGCTTAATTTTCAAAACCAGAAATCATTGCAATTATCTTCTAATTGGAAATGTTTTATTTATAGCCTTATTAAGAGATCTAATGGGAAATGTTTTATTCATTTTTGTTTCAAAATATTTATTGTTCTGATTTCTTGGAAGTAATTGTAGAACATAGTTTGATGTATAACAATGTTTCAGTTTCATTTAAATTGATTCAGAAATGTTGATGTTTTAATTTTATTATTGTCTTCTAAACTTTATTTCAAGTAGTCAATGATATGATCTTCCTTTATACATCATACCCCTTTAAATCGCTCTTGTCCAAGATAGGATCCATTAGATTATATTGATTTTCAATTCATAGTTTAGTTTTTCTATCTTTTATTTAATAGTTGTTAATTAAGTTAGTTTACTTTACTATCTTTGATAAAACTTTTGAAAACCTAAGCAGAGACTCTCCTTAAGAGAGAAAAACATAGATTAATATAACTGGTAGATTAATAGTTAGTTTTAACTTGTTAGTTTTCATTTGAATTTAGTTTATCTTTTGAATTTGCTAATTAGTTTAGGACACACTTTTCTAAGTTTAAGTAGTAGGACTCTTCTTAAGAGAGTGAAAACTTAGATGGTAGTAGGACCATAACCCGCGGGAATTAGCCAGACCAAACATACCGGGGGTTTCTTTAAGCGCCTTGTGTGGGTTAATTCTCCTTAGTTGGCCATAGACAGAAAATACAGCCAACACTAATTCACCAACAATGGAATGAGAATGATAGGAAATGAATCCCCATGAGAGAAATTGACTTCTAGTTACCAAAAACTGATCCCATTCTCAACAATACAAATTTCTGAGTTTTTCCCATGCCCCATTAAATTCATGAGCTTATTTCTCAACTACCTTCTTACAACATAAATAAATATCAGTAAGGATGTCCACTTAGGTAGTTTCTTACCATTTATGTCTCATGGGTTCTCAATATGACACTTGGAATCAAATGATTTGATCCCACACACCCCTCACCTCTCTCTAGATGATAAACATAACCCCCCTCATTTTTGTTGCTTCCATAGCCAGCTCTCAGACATTTTATTGCATTATAAATATGTACATGCTGTTACATTTTTCCATGGTTGACTGGCACATGTCCAAAAAATATAAAATAACTTCCTTTATAAGCCGATCATTCTCTAGCAGGGCATTGACCTTAAGCTCCACGCTAGAAATCATAAACCACATATTAACAATATTTACATATAAAGCCAATAATTCAAAGGGTAAAAATAGGGGTATTACGCAATTGTAATGAGGTTGGGAATTTTTCTAGGGATTTACCCTTGACATGCCAACCCTTGTGTTATTATTGTCAAGAGAATACCCACAGTGCTAAGGACTACCTCGAATTGATTGTGAAATGTGAAGACATAGTAAAAAACAAGCTATTGAACTTGATTAATTCATAGCCTTGAGATGGTAATAGTGAAAATGGTCCAAACATTAATGCTATCACTCATGGAGGTGCTTAGATGGGTGTTGACCATAATTCCTTCAAATTTACAAAGATTCAAAAGGCATGGCAAAGGGCACCACGATTCGATCCCATTCAACAAAGTAAAATTTACAAAAATGCTTGTGGCTCTGTTTCAACATATGGTGACCCCTTCATCACCCATAGTTTAAAAACAGTATATATCTCAAAATATGGCTCTAAATCCATCATTACTTGGTTTCAAAAATAAATTTGAAGTTGAATCCCTAGGAAACTCTAAGAAAAAATTTAATCTTCGGCTTAATACGTTTGGAGATATATGAATATGAAAGCTTAGCATAGAGGTTGTGAAACACTCTTTGGATACTTGTTGGAACTGAGGAAGAGGAGGACCTAATATTACCTAACCTTCTTGAAAGGTGAACTAACATAATAAGGATAAATAAATAAAGGACCCAGAGAGAATTCATGTTAGATGATCGGGTAGATGGATATGATATCAAGGATGTCATGTTGGATCTCAGGTCTGATGTTAATATCCTTCCTAAGAACTCATGACATGCTATGGGTAACCCTCCATTGGTATGCTCTCCTATCCAATTGCACATGGCCAATCAATATAGGATCCTTCAAATAGAGAGATTGGAGAATGTGGATGTTGATCTAACAAGGGTGAAGACAAATTTTGTTGAATTTGAGATGATTGAGATAATGGATGAGTTCAATCCTTATCCTACATTATTGGGGATATATTAGGCATTTGACAATATGTTATCATCAACTTAAATAATGAAACCATGAATTTTGAAGCAGTAGGATTAATAGTCACCCAACCATTAGGTCCCTATCAGGGACCCCAATACACAACCTATCAATGAAATTATAAAAATAGATGTCTTAGATCATATTTATAACCTAACTACAAGAAATAGGGATGGTTACATTAACCCCCCAATATATGGTTCAATACCTAGAGGAGGATTCCCTCCTTTGATAGTGATTCATTAGGGGATTTGAATGAATAAAATAATAGGATGCATGAGATTTCACAATTTTTAGGATCTAAAGCAAGCATAAAAAATTATTAGTGATATAAAAATTTAACAATCACATGCAACATACACATATACACATAGGTTACCCTAGAAAACCCCATGCGAGGAAAAACCAACCAATGAAGATCTTCATTACCTTGGCCAAAATCGGCCAACCTAACTAAGTGAAATAGCCACCACTCACCTCTAGGACACAATAAAATTGATTATTCCAAGCCCTTTATAGGCTTAATTACATGCAATACATTGGACCAATACTATGGGTTACAAGAAAACATGTGCCCAAAACGATGTGCTAGACCTAAACCACCTTTGTCTCATTCTCGAGTCAAGGTTAGCCTTAACACTCATGGCATTGCATCACTATTAAATCAGTCAGATGCATTGGCGTAGACATTTAGGACCCTCTTACTTATGATGGAGTCTCCAATTTAAATGAATTCCTCACATAAATCAATAGTAGAGTTGTGGAAAAATAAAAGGTGAGTGTACTAGATATTGTGCTATGAGGTACTCCTGCAAGTTTATGGGATATGCACAAAGATAATCTTCTTACAATATGACCCTCAGCTTAGACTACTATGATCCACAATTTTGTCCCTTTACCTGAGTATGAATGTGTAAATACTTCAAAGAAGAAAAAAAAAATACTTCTATAAAAAATATACCAAATTCCAATCCTTTTATATATGTGCAACAACATACAAAATAGCGGGGAGAGGGAGGGACTACGAATTGAATTATGGGTCCATAAGTTTATTCATGTTTTAGGCTCTATTCAATAATCATTGTACTTACATGAATAAATAAGGAGGCTTACCAGAAATTAGAAGACTCTACAAACTCAATTTTGTGAGGATTTCTCTTTTGTGGGAAAAATTAAATTAGTCACGGTTACATTAAAGTTGATTAAGGAGGATTTGTTTACTAAAAATATTCAAAACATAGGTAATCCCCCTATCTTCTAGTATAATCAAGAGTTTCTTAATTCACACATCCCCATTAATAGAATGGAAAAACCCCTTTATTGTGGCAAAATCAATAAGGATGATTGAGATCTAGATTATTTGGAGCACCTAAGGCATCCATCATTTAAGTAGATAGAAGGCTCTAGAAATTTACAAGAGAAGAAGCAGTAGGATACTAATGTAACCTATTCTAATATAGTAAAGTTGCATAAAATGAATATCGGCTCTCAAGAAAAACCCAAAATGGCCTTTATAGGAGATTATTAGGATGACCAAGTTGTGTCTGAAATTGTGGCTCTACTTAAAGAGTATGAAGACTTGTTTATGCAAAGTTGTATAGAACTAAAAGGGATTCAAGTGATTTGGGTGAGATGAATATTACCTGAAATCATGATGCAAATCTTGTTTAGCATCATCCATACTAGTTCAACCCTAGGGTTAAGGACAAGGTCAAGATGGAAATTGATTGCATGTTGACAACCAAATTGTTTTTTTCCATGGATGAATATGAGTAGATTATCCCCATTGTAATATAAAGTAAGAAGGATTCAGATAATATCTAGGTCTATGTTTCTTTCTTCAACCTTAATTCATATTGTCTACATGATCCTTTTCCCACCCCCTTCAGTAATGAGATCTTGGATCAAGTGGTAGGAAAGGAAGCATACTCGTTCACTAATTTCTTTTTGGAGTACCATTGGGTTAGGATTGTGGGGGGGAATAAAAAGAAGAATACTTTCAACACATAATGGAGTTCCTTTTCCTACAAAGTGATTCCATTTAGACTTTAGAATGCTCCTATAGTTTTCTGAAGGATTGTGATTGCTTCCTTTAGGAAATTTATACATGGGTATTTAGATATTTACATGGATGATTGGACTATTTGCAGCTTGTTGAATGAGTATGTTAGTCTCCTGAAGATATTGATTAACATGTGACGATAGCTTCATACTTCACTAAAATTGAATAAAATCATGTTTTGTGTTCCCTTTGGCAGTATGTTGGACCATATTGTTTGTCGTGAAGGAGTTTTGGTTGATCCTACGAAAATTATTGTTATTTTGAATGTCCCACCTCCTACATTTTTCCAATAGTTGCATTCTACCTTGGGCCATACTAGGTATTATCAGATATTCATTCACAACTATGCTACGATCACAACCCCATTGGAGCAACTCTTGAAGATGACTGAAGTGTTTATTTAGAATCCCAAATGTGACAAGGCATTTTCACTATTCAACGAAAACATGGAAACTATTCTTATCTTTTCATTCTTTGATTTGGAATTTTGAGTTTCATGTACATGTGGATGCATCAGGTATTGCTTTGGGATCAATTCTTATGCAACCTAGTGAAGATGACCTTGACCATCCTATCTATTTCACTCTCAATTGAAATAAAACTATACCACTATTGAGTGTGAATGATTAGTCAATGAATATGCTCTGTAGAAGTTATACTAGTGTAATTTTTAGGCACGAGATTTCACCAATTGGCTATTGTGGGTTTTTTTTTCAAAAACTAAATTTGCTATTTGGTCATTTTTAGTCTCTAATATTGCCTATATTTACATCAAATATGTTTTTTTATCATAATATTCACCAAAATTTATAGTTTTTAGTAGTAAAGTGTATGCTTCATATTTAATATTCGCCTACCTAGCTATATATGTATATATGATTTTCTCAATGCAAAATAATCACCTAGACTACTACACTTAAGTATCCTATTACAATCCTTAAAAAATACCCCGAGTTATACCACTATTTATTGAGTGGTCACTTCAATTTTTTCATTGATAATTCTGCTTAGACGTTTTTGGTGAATAAACTTGTTTTGGAAGGATGTATTCATCAATAGCTGTTGTTATTTCATGAGTTCTATTTTTGACATAGTAGTGAAACCATGGAAGCATAATATGGGGCCTGATCATCTATCATGACTAACATCAAGTGAATTTGATGGCCCTATTGATGATTGATTACGAGATGCGACATTATTTCAAGTTGAGTCCATTCCATATTATTAGGAAGATATTACTTTATTTTTAACTATAGGTCCTATGCCACAAAACTATCGCACAACTCAGAAATGTCACCTAGTTGTTTGGGTTGTAGATTATCAGTTAATTGTAGGACAATTATATAAATTCGGTCTTGATGTGATGTTGCATAGATGTGCTATGGACTTTGAATCTAGTATATATTATGCCCAAATATTAACTAGCTCACATAGATCAAGATATGATAGAGGAAGATAGGAGAAAGCCACAAAATAATGGGAGAACATTAGCTACAACTAGGAAAGTCCTACAGGCTAGATTATGGAGGCTACAATTTTCAAAGATTCTAAGAACTATGTCATGGATTGCGATGTGTGTCAATGAGTTAGAATTCCATCCTATATAGATGAGGAATACCTATGCATCATGTTCATGCTATGCACCCATTCTAGAAGTGGGAAGTAGAGTTTATTGGTCCTATTAATCCACTTGTGAGACATTCAAAATCCCAATATATTATTACTACAACATACTATATTACAAGTGGGATGAGGTAGAACCTATGAAATATTTTCCACAAACACAACAACTCCTTTATCTTTCATAATATCATCTTGCAGTTGCGATGTCCTATGAGTCATATTAGTGACCAAGGTATGCATTTCAAGAGTAGTGCAATTGCTATGCTGACATGAGAATTCCTCATTTAGAATCCTAAAATTAGGCCTTATCATCTAGAAGCAAATTACATTATAGAATATTTTAACAAGATTATGGAGACTAGATTAAATAAGGTTTTCTCGGTTAATAGAGATGGCTAGGATGAGTGCGTATCTATGCCATTGTGGTCTTACCAAACTACACCAAAACAATTGCATAAGAAGTAACATTTTTTTTGTTTTTTTTATGGTTGGGATGTTGTTGTTCCAGCATAATTTATTGTTCTCAATTTGTTTATCACAATTTCTACTCACATGAAAGAGGACAAGACAGTTGCAGAAAGGTTGGAAGAATTGATGCAGTTGAATGAATCTAGATTCCTAGCATATTTTCATGCAACCATAGAAAAAAAAAACATAGAAAGCATGGAATGATTGACACATCAGGACCAAACATTTTTCCAAGGGTAACATGGTTGCATGAAGTATTGGGTGGACCCTTTTGTTAAAAGTCCATGAAGGATCAGGGTTATCTTTAGATGTATTGGGTGGACCCTTTTGTTGTTGCACATGTAAGAGAATATGGTGTTTTCTGTCTTGCATAACTAGATGGTATCCACATACCTAAATGTGTGAATAGAGATCTCCTAAAGCCCTATGTTTCAAGTTGTTTAACATTGTTTTTGAAATCCTATTGTGGGGAGTGAGGTACAGTAGGAGTCCTAGGAAATTGTTTGTGCTTTTAGTTTGTCTTAAGCGTCAATTGAGTTAATTTAGCTTGTGCAAGTTGGCCCAAGGTTAGTCTGTTTTTTGTTGTGTTTATTTATTTATTTTGTTAAGCAAGACATTTATGGTTGGGGGGGGGAGTTCCAAGATCTGTCATCTTCAGGTTTTGAGTTGGGGCTTGGGGTTCAAGTCATTAGTTATACAGTCTGCGTTAGTCATTTAGGTGAAGTTAAGGTCTGGTGAGAGTTTTTAATGGGTGATTTGACATGTTTAAAGGTCGATGTGTGTCAAATCATCATTATGTTGGTGTTAATTAAGGTCTTTTAATAAAATTAAACCATCATGCACATTAATTATAAATCCAGGAATGTAAAACTTTCAAGGCTACATGTAAGATATATGCAGATACAAATTCTTCCTTAATGCTATGAAAAGATACAAACACATATGTAACTAATGAGGTAAAGTAGCATCCGAATCCACTCTTCTTTAAAAGGAAACACACTCATAAAATCAAAAGTAATTGCAATCTAACTTGAAAAGGAAATCAATCATAACTCACAACACTCTACAAGGAAAGGAATAAGTTAGGAAACTTATGTTATGAAGAGAAATCATGCTACTTTGTTCATAAAGGAAATTCAAATCACTCCACACTTGCAAAAACCACAAAATCCAATGGTTGTAATTGAAACCACAAGATCCAATTCTTGAATGAAAAACTAAGTAACAGATTCAGATCTAATTAAGAGAACCAACAATTACTAAAGGAAATCAATCCCTGTAAGATTCTATCGTGCAGTATTAATAGTAATAACAAATCAAATAAACGATCTAACTCTATGAGTAACAACGTATGGAATAAACAAGAACTCAGAAGAAATAGTGACAACTATAAATTCAAATAAGAATCTATGATAAATCTATAAAACAACTAATTAAAATGGCAACACAAGGTCATTGAAGGGGGGCCTCCTTCCCCAACCAGTGCTACTGAAGCAATTCATAAATTAGAACTTGGATCATAAGAATCAACATGTCTTCTATTATGGAAAAAAGAGGAATGATACAATAAGTTTGATAATCCCCTACACTACTTCTTGATCTCTCTCTATATCCCCTACTATTCTCCCATACACGAGATTGATTACATATTTATACATAAAAATCCTTCATGAGGATGAGGAACTGAATTCCCAACTTGGAATTTGTTTTAAACAGATTTTCTAATTTGAAAACTGCTCATAATAATAAATATGGCAAAATCTCATTTAAAGAACCACTAATTTCTCTCAAATGAAACACTTCCTAGAGAATATCCCCATGAGTCACCTAATTTGGCTTGTTTTGAACAAAACCCATGTTCCATATTTCTGAAATTCATCCTCATTTGACCGAAATTTGCGACACAAAATAATGCCTTCTTATCGGATGTGTTTTCCTGACTGAGGGCATTTGACCATGAGCTGGAGGTTTCCATGTTGTACTTGGGTACAAATTGAGGATCACAAACTAATGTCGTCAAACCTAAGAACACAACCATGTTATATATTTCCATGTGTGCTAGCATGCCAACTTTGGAGGATGGAACCATGAGAGCTTTTGCTGCTACTACGAAAAATCACTTCACAAACTGTCATCAGTAAAATCATGCATAATAGTCTTTAATTCATAAAAAATGAAGGAAAATAATAATTATTAACCACTAAATCCTAGATAAGCATAACATAGAATTTTATGGGAAATTATGGCAAATAGAGTGATAAATGAGTAGTAAGATGAAGTAAAATTAATAGAATGGGTATTTTTAACTGGTAATAATAGTGGCATATCCACGACCCAACACACTAAAAGTTTTAACATTAATGAATAAAAGTTGTGGTATATTACACATACTTCAGTAAATGAGCCCATCATGTCTTACAATTAACGTGATTGAATAGTTAAAAGTCCCTGATTTTGCCTAAATATTCACTGTGTATTTGTGTAATTGTTGATTATCACATTGGATCCTTCTAATATTTTTGAAGTGTGCAACTATGATTTCTATACAAGACCTCAACTAATGATCTATTTTTTGTATAAAATACATTCTATAAATGGTTAAGGATTCTAGCAATAAGGTATCATCATCAAAGAAAACTTCTAGATACAATCATGCAGTATTGGTTGAGTTTTGTGATCCAAGGGTGCAAGTCATTGATGACTTGCACAGGAAGGTAGAACATACTCGCTTAATGGAAAATGAGTTTTTTGATGGGGATCTTTTCCTGGATATGAAACTAGATATATACATGGATTATTTTCCATTAGAAAGAGGAGTACTAATAAAAATATGGAAACTATCTTTCGAACCCCTATGCAATACCACTCCTACCATTTTAAGAGACCTCCTAGCATTCAAAACCACTGAAGAAGTCACTAGATGCACCAAGTTATCGGCCAATAGGATCCATGACCATTATTTGTGTTTGGGTAGATCCTACCCAAACCATGTTGATGATATATACATGATTGGCTTGTCCATGGAAGGACACGATGTTTCATCAAAATTTCAGAGTGGGAGTAAGCAAAACCAAAAAAAAGATGAGCCCAACTTGTACGATTGGTATGGCATGAAGACAGGTGGAAATGGGGCAGCTATAGATTTGATTAATAGCCCACAAGTTAACTTTACTTTCCAACTAATATCATGTAGGGTGATGAGGAGTACACTAGGTGAGAGTGCACCTTGGATGCTCTCTATGGAGGATTCCTACATCTAGGATATTGAAGTAAACTAATGCATATTTATCATGGAAAAGATACTCTTAGACTATGTGAATGCCCATGGAGCACCCACTTATTTTATTTGTGGGTATTTGTTGGTCACCTTTTCTATGTGGAAGTGGTAACCTCCCGAGGATCGAGTGTTACAACCAGCAATAGTAAAAATAGTTTCAACACTACGATACGAACCTTGGAAGAGACATAATGAAAAGCGACGCAACCACATGATTGTGGTCACCACCCCACTCTGTGAATTTTAGAAATACTCCTAGACATGCATGTGGAAAATATATGGTTCGACATGAATAGAGATAACACCTTCATTGGAACCTAGGTTGTAGATCCCTATTTGATAGAGCTACACTTTAATAAGGAAGTTTCATAGTGTTCCAATCTGTAGGTGTCCAAAATTGCACAGGGAATCACGTATATACTACTATAAAGCAAAAACATGAATCTATGACAAAATTAGTTGGTATCAAAGGACAAAGTATCGAGGTAGTGGAAGGCCAGTGATGTGGAAGAAAATACAAATTTAGTATTGGATATATAAATTGTTGACCCATCCAATTCCTCAGAGATGCCCATAGTACTTGCTTCCTCTATACTTTATTCATCCCAACTAAAAACACAAGAGATCCACTACAGCTCGACCAAAGAATTAGACTAATTAGGGAATATTTTGGATAACACCTCTCTGCTTGCATAGACAAGGAAAGAAGAACATATATAGGGATATAGTGACGGTGACGATCCTCCACTCCCCAATTAACTTCTAGGATATCATGAAATAGAGGAAATAACCCCTTCATATGTGAAAATGGAGAAGGAAATCAAGGATTATGTGCTTTATATTGATCCCAATACTCCCCCCTTCATCCTCCCTATTAGATATTTTATCTATAATTATGTAGCTCCAGCAGCTTATGCAAGACCCAAAGCATTTCAGGTCCATGCTGCAAATCTAGAAGGAACACACAGATGTGGTTCCATTTTTTACCAACAAGATGTAATCTAGGATTTTGTAGTAACACTAGGAAATTATGCCATAGTTAGAAGTGAAGGTGTAAACCTCTGATAAATAAGATACTTCCATTGCAAGTGGACAATACCTTAACTCCATGCCTTTGATTGGTATTACCATGACTCTAGAAGATTTGTAGGGTTTGTCTACTACAAATATCCTCCCCGTGATGCATGTCTCCATCTCTAAAGTCAAACAAAGGATTGTGAAGGGTGAGAAGGATTAATAGGTTGCTTAGAAAATTTATCAGTAGATGTAGGTACAACTGGAAGACTTAATTGAATATCAAGATTCCAAGCACCAAGATTATGCATCTATGGAAAGGACCATCAATGTTATATGTTAGCAGCTAGTGGGAATGTGGCCTTAGCAAAAAGCATAAGACCCTTCAATTCCAAAGGCCATATCACTTGTACATATACAAGAGAGTGTTTCGCTTCTTTTATCGTCCTAGAAGTAGCTACAAGAGACATCAAATGATCTCTAGGAATAGGTATTCACAATGTGGTGTCATGGGATGCAATAATAGTAGGATCTTATGGTGTTGTTTCCTCCAATGGTCACAAAGATCACTACAGCTTAAACTTTCCGCCATGATTTGATAGAACAAAGAAAGGCCATCTTCTCCACTTTGAAGGATTGGATGGGACTATTGGACTAGAGGAAGAGTTTAGTTTATGAGTAGTGGGAGCAGATCCAGAAGATGCATGATGTTCCCTGGCTCTGATTGACCCATTAGAGAAACAACAAAAATAGAAAGAAATACAACTTTTTGATGATAAGATGGATGTTTTTCATGATTTTATAATTGCTACAAATAAGACATTTCGAGAGTTCCAAGATGAAACTCAATCCACACATCTTATGCTGCAATAGTTGGATTCATTTTCTAACTTTAGAATGGAATACTTTGGAGTAAAGAATCCCTCATCGCCAAACAATGAACATGAACACGATTTCCTTGTTGGTTCCAATCTATTATTGGGTCTAATATTGATTAGAGTAGGTTTGCAAATTGATTCATATAGTTCAACACAATTAAAGAATAAGAAATGGCCACAACACATCAACACAATACATAGAAATTACCCTAGAAATCCCTCTCATAGGAAAAACTAGAAAACAAGTGAGCTTTCAACTCATATATTAATCAAACACTCAAACAAGTGTTTACAACCATGATTTGCTAGACTACAACTCAAACTTCATTACATGATCATGCCTCAAACACTTCCCTCAAACTGTGCATATCCCTTACACCTTATTTATAGATGCAATACAATCGATTACTCATTAATGACAATCCAAAACTTTATAATGACGTTCAATTATTATGTTACATTCAACTTGAATGGGTCAACTTTGGTTGATTACCTGTTGATATTTTGGTTGTTTCGTTGAATTCCCATCGACCAATCACTTTCCTTTGATAAAAAACCATTCCAGTCATTCGCTCAACAAGACCTTCACCATCTGTCACCTTTGACTCCAATTGACTAATACCAATTGAATTTGCCAGTCGATTTACATTCAAATAATATAACACCCCAACATTCTCCCACTTGTTGTCTTCTTTGTGTAAACAGGAGATTCAAAATTTGTTTTAATAGGGATATCAAGCTCATCGTTTCCCTACACCAGGAAAACTTCTCTATGCTCATCAACTTGGTTAATGTGTTTGCAACATTCTTCACCATGTATAACTTCTCTAGTACCACCTTCTGGTTCTCCACCATCTCTCTCACAAAATGGTATTGAACATCAATGTGTTTTGAATTTGAATAATATGTCTAGTTATTTTCCAAGAAGTTTGCACTTTGTCTGTCACAATCCAACCTGACAACATGCTAATCAAACCCAACATCTCAACCAAGTCTCTATAACCAAACAACTTCCTTACACACATGAGTGGTTACCTTGTATTCAACCTCAATAGTCGACAATGCAACAATCGAATGCCTCCTACTCATCCAATTGATAGCTCCACCAAATATATTGAACATGTATCCATTGGTTGAACATCTGGAATCAATATCCCTTTCCCAGTCGGAATCCACAATCCATGTACACAGATTTCATTGTTGTCATCAGGCTCTCCTCCATAACAGATTGCATAATTTGTTGTTTCTAGTAGATACCTGAATACTCTTTTGATTGTGGTCCAATGCTCTTTTCCAGGTGTCGACATGTACCTTCTCGATACTCCCATTGCATGGGAAGTATCAAGTCATGTTCATACCATAGCATACATTAGACCACTTACAACACTATAATAGGGAACACGTAACATGTAATCTATTTATTCCTCTCTCTTAGGACACTCTTCAATAGATAGAAGGATTCCCAAAGGAATAGGGACCTGTTGGCACCCCAACAACTCCCAAATAAAGGGGGGCCCCATTAGACTTATTGTAAATATTTAGTTTTTAAAATTTTCTTTCGGTTTGTCTTGTTTGATTTGATAAGTGATTTCATGGTTATCTTTCGGCGATCCCTCACTCTTTGCACTATACATTCTTTGACTTGACATTCTTGAGATAAAGATTTGGTGGTTTGATTTATACGTATATTTTGGATCTTCTCATTTCTTGTTGGCTCTTCAATATGTTTTCATGGCTTAAAATTTTAAGTGAATTATCAATTTTAATTGAACCACTTCAAGAAATTATTTATTTTTGAACTACTATGATCACACTATATTCATATCTTTAAATGAGTGATTAATGTATATGAAGAAGATTATTTTATCATTTTAATTTTAAAAGCTACCTTTTGATCCACTTATGAATTTGGTGAAATAATTGATGCTTTTTATTTTATATCTTTTAAGCATTAATTTTATATTTACCTTTATCATTTATCCAAATTATCTTTTTTTCAAATATGTTCTTGGGAAAATATTATTTAAATAGAAGGTAATGTTGTCTTTTGGAGGATATACATTCACATAAGGGTTAAGAGATAATGTTTGAAAATCTTATTAAACGGGTTGTATTATTATTATTTTTTAAATAATTTCACCAATTTTCATGAAAACTTTTGATGAACTCATTTCCCTTGTATTGAAATATGTTTCTTATTTTAATCAGTAATCAAAAGAAATTTATAATATTTCATATTTAAACTTTTGATGCTAACATATTAAAAGAAAATATATAAATATTTTCTATTTTCAAAAGGGGAAATTGTTGTGACTTTGAGTATGTTTTTATTGGAATTTTCAACTTTATTGAACCAAACTTTCACGTTGGGATTGGGATTGAACCAAACTTTCACGTTGTGAGACCAACTAAAGTTTAATAATTTCTATGACTCGTCACTTGTTTCTTCGCTCTTGCAGTAATATTTTACGAGAGTTAACTTATATAAAGAATCCATTCATCATTGAGGCAGTGTTACGCCAGATAAATTCCATAGATCGTCGATTCATTTGATTGCTTCTTCAAAGGATCGTTTGACTCATCATCAAATCTAGAAAGTTGCTACTGCATTTTCATATGATCATAAATGCTAAGGAAATTCGATTTTTTACAAATTTGACAGTAGCAAGAACCAGTGGTCAATCAGTTAAACTAAAAGGGAAAATTCTTTGATCTCTTTACCTTCCCGATTAATTCCTTCATTTATCTTTTCCGAACGATCACTCTCTCTCTTTTTTATGTTATTTTACATTTTAATGTGCAGGTTTCAAATGATTCAAACGAGAGAATATGTGGAAGATAGTTTATATGAGCGGCTAGCTTGTCTAGCTAGTTCTTAAAAGTGATAATGAGCAGTTCAGTGATTTTAGAACATAAGTTAAAGCTTCATCACCAGATTGCTGTGAATAAGAAGAAAAGTACGTAGATCTGGTCGCAGGAATCATTGAAGAATTTATTAATGCTTCAGAGGTCTGAGGATCTGGGGTACCAAATTTCCTATATAAACAACAGAAGATCAAGTGCGTAGGAGGGGGGAAGCGCTCTGCAGGATTGGAGCAATTTCTTTCTAAAAATTCTGTATTTGTTTTCGTTATCATATTCTTTGAACAGAGAATAGGAGATGTTACCTTTCACCCAGCTTTCTTTTGGTTGTAGATGATAATTTGTAATTTTGTATGAAGCTATAATTGAAGGCCAGAGATTGCTCAATGGTCATTTTCAGGCAGGCAGCCAGGTGTATTCAATGATGTTCTGTAAGATTTTACCTTACACATTTGATTACTAGTTAAATGAAATCATATGTATTCATTTTTGTATTCAGATTTTTTCATGTCTCACTATGTGAAATGATTATATTTTTCTGCATAAACAATTTAATTAAAGATTAACTTTAATTTGTATTATTTGTTTATTTTTAATTAAATTGATGTTCTTATTTAAATGGCCATTTACTTTGTTTAAGTAGATTCGCCATAAAACTATCATTTTATGTAGCAAAAACTCTTATATTCACTATGCTCCCATGTAGGATAGGTAGTTTTAAAAATAGATTAATTAGAAGTTTCGATTTTATTTCGTAGTTAAAACTTCTAGGATTTTTAGGAGCTACTAAATTTTCGTTTACAAAAAATTTAGCAGCTACTAAATTTTTTCGTTTCAGCGATTTTAAAAGTTCCTCATAGATTAAGTTAGATTGCATCCTACGTTCTAATTGTATTTTAGGAATTCAGGGAACTAGATTGAGAGACTCATTTTGAGAGCAAACTCATAAGGAAACATGGCCTTTGTTCCTGCAAGAGGTAGCTAATGCAAACATTCAAGGAGTTGCTTTAAGCAATTTGAGTGGGTTATCTCTCTGTGTTGGCCTCAGGACAGAAACTCCGGCCAACGAGACCTTGACTAGTCTACTTTCCTGCATGTTAAAATGTTTTAGATACGTCTTTCTCTGACTTAACTAGATCCTTATACCTGCTCGATCTCTAGTGATTTCCATTCCAAGAATGAATTTTACTGCTCCAAGATCCTTCATGTTGAATTTAGAGGAGAATTAAAGTTTAAAATCCTTAATCAAATCCATGTTATTCCCGACCAACAACATGTCGTCGACATACAAAACTACATATACTAAATGATCACCAACTTTATTCCCATAAACACAATGACATCCTAACTTCTCACAACCCCCAACTATTAGATATACATGTAAAAATTTTGATATCACATCCTAGGCGATTGTTTTAAACTATAGAGAGACTTCTTGAGCTTACATACCAGCTCTTTTTCTCCATCAACTATAAAACCTTTAGGATACTTCATATAGGTTTCTTCTTCAAGATCATCATGAATAAATGTTGTATTTACATCCATCTATTTTATCTCAAGATCAAATGTTAGGCTAAAGACATTAGTACTCTTATGGAAGTTAACTTAGCAACAAGAGAGAAAATCTCACTAAATTCGACTCCTTGACTTGGAAATATCATGTCGCTACCACTCGAGACTTGTAATTCTCAACTTGTTCTAATACATTTAATATTTTCTTGAACACCCACTTACTACCGGTGAGTTTCCTTTCATTTGGTAATGCGACTAGATCTCACGTTTCATTCCTTTTAAAGTATTCCATTTATTCTTCCATGGCACTTTTCTAGAGTTTTCCCTCTGTTAAGTCAATCACTTCCTTTACTAACATAGGTTCATCTTCTATGATAAATAATGAAAAAGTAGAGAGTAATTTAGGTGGATTGTACCTTTCTGGTTGTTTCCTTTCTTGACCACACCTCTTGAAATCTATAGTCTATTGTTCCACCTCTTTGTTGGATTCAGTTGGATCACCTAAATCCGTAATTTCATCCTTCATTTCAAATTCTTGTTTTTCTCTTTTAACCTTTTCATCCCTAGAAGTTCCTATGACTTATCTAAAGATCACATCTCTACTATAAACTACCTTCCTTAATGTAACCAACTTTCATAGCGTATACCCTTTCACTCCATCCTTGTACCCGATGAAGATATATCTCTCTGACTTGCTGTCAAGCATGGTTATTTTCTCCCTTGGGATATCCATAGAGGACCTTTTACTATCCCATGCCTCATATGGATTTTTTCAAGTAGATCCATTGAAGGCAACCTATTCACTAGGGAACAAGTTATGTCAGTTACCTTTGCCCAAAATCCTTATGCAACTACTGCACCATTGAGTATGCTCCTCACTTTATCCATTAGTGTTATGTTCATCCTTTCACTAAATCTGATCCATTGAGGGGTGTATGGAGTTTTTTTTTTCAATCTATATTGTGTTATCTATAGAACTAGTCAAATTCTTTTCTACAAAATTCTCCTCCATTATCAGTTCTCAAAACCTTAATCTTTTTACTAGTCTAATTCTCCATAGGAGCTTTGAACTCTTGGAACTTCTCAAAAACCTCAGATTTCTCCTCATAAAATGAAACCATGTCATTATGAAGATATCATCTATGAAATAAATTTAATACCGATATCCTCCCAGTGAAGGAACCAACATAGGTCCAAAGACATCACTATGTATTAGCTCCAATATTTCCTTATCCCTAGTACCATCAAATGAGAACCTTACACGTCTCTGTTTACCATTAACACAATGTTTAAAGAATTCCACTTCCTTAGAACAATCAGGGAGACCTTTATTGTGAATAGAAAAAATACCTTATCGGGACAAACCACATTATCACTTTTGTTGGCGCCTATTTTTCCCAATACCTCTTACAAGTTTCTAGTCTGAACTCCTCTCATCAATACCATCTCTCCTCACACCATCTTGCACATATATTTCTTGAATACAGACTTCACTAATAGGGGAAGTGTTCCTATTCTTCCATATTTTAGTCTTAGTCAAATTTTTCCTCGTTCGACTATCCTGGTTGATGAATTGTATCCCAGTAGGAAATCATTGCCATCGATCTTCTCATACACATAGAATGACTATCTGTGACGTGTCATGTGATATGATGCACCAGAGTTGATCATTCATCACTCGAAATGACTTATTCCCTCGAGTTGCTTCTATGTCCCATCTCTTCATCACTTTCAAGAGATATTGTTCCTGAGTTATTTGAAATGTTTTCTTGATTGAATTGATTTCATTCCATATTTTCTTGTTCCATCTACAAGCATAACAATAAGATGTGATGAGTATATCTACATTTATAGATAATGTAATATACATAACTATGAAAATGAAAAGGTGTGCTGGTTCAATGAGTGAATCATAAACTTCACACATATTTTTGAAACCATTCCTCATGTCGTGTGTCGACAAATCCTCTATTGGCTCCACTCCATACTTTGTTTCCTATGAGTTTTAGACACCATGACAAAGCATAGATATAATTAACATTTTCTTATTGTTCCCTTAATTATAAACTAAGAGACACAAAATAATATAGCTACTTACAAATTGTTCAATTAACCATTGATACCCCAACATATACTAGAAACCCTTACTTAATTTGATTCCAGTCAAATGATCGGATGGCTCTTCACCATATGTTAGCACCTATTAAAAAACATCCATGTCAGTTTTAAATTAATTAATATATAAGCATCACACCAAATATGAAATATGGAGCAAACCACAAGTACTCACAAACTTTGCAATCAAGCATTTTTTGTCTTGTCATCTCGTCTTATGCACTAAATTGGTTTCATTTTTTTTTTTTGTTTCTGCTACAACAAAACAATTGAAAAATTAGTAAATTTCATGCGATCATTAAACTCTATTCACATTAAAAATAAAACAATGATTACATACGTTTGATGCACGTTGTTGTTGGGATGGCTCCTCTTGCAATGTGGCTATGTTTATTTCTTTGACCATCTCATGATGCACCTTTTTTGACATCCCTACTACCATATTTCAAATATAGCATCATTCCTCCTTTATAATTTTGGCGATCTTCCTAGGAAACTAAAAGCACAATAGAAAACAATAAATATTAATATGAAAATAAGCACAGAAAAAATATTAACAAAATTGTAAAATCTCTATCACAGTAGGATCTAGCTACTATAGATTACCTCACAATTGAAATAAATAGCTTACTATGCAAGATATATGTGCAAAAAGAATTCTAGAATATAAATGATCAAAACCAGTCATAAATGATAAAAAACCAATAATATAAATGATCAAAAACCATAAAAAAAAGATAAAATATCAGAGTTTATTAATTGTCCATTATACAACAATGAGTTGAGATCCTCCTTATATAACAAGGAATAATTTTTTTTCCTTTGGAGGCTCTACAAGTGGCTAGCTTACATTGGATCTCAATCCCCCTAGGTTGACCAATAGGCTCCCAAATCTAACCAAACAGGTACGAATTGTCCATGTGAACATTGGGTAGGCATGATAAAACATTAATGAGGCTCACACATGTGGTGGATAATATTGGGTGGATTTAGGTATCCAAGGAGAGTCCAAAATAGATAAGAAAGGGCCAAAATGACTAGATTCAATGCATGGGCGCCTCAAGTCAAAGACATTTTCCTTAAAACAAAGAAACAAGGTGCATTTTCTCAAGTGGTGGTAATAAATGCTATAGTTGGCCATAAATAGGGCGCCAACAACTATATTTGACCAATTTTGGCCCATACTTTGGTGGATAAGCCATCATTTTCCCTAACTATCTTCTAACAACCTTCTAACAACCTTGGATTGTAATTATTACCCTATTTTGGACCAATTAATCAATAAAATGACTTATGACTAAGATCCTAAGGTGTAATAATGTTCTAACACCCCCCCCTAAGCTAGAATTTGGTAGATAATCAAAATAAGTCCTTGGCAACGAAGGCTCAAGTCACCTTTTGCAACAACAATTTTTATTTGTCCATGTAACCAAGGTAAGGAGGAAAACCACATGGGAAATAAAACCTGCCCTCTAAAGTGGACATGAAATACACCAAAATAAACTTCTCCAAAATTCAAGTAAGTGTGCACTTGATGATATGTATGGAGGAAGCTTCTTCTTTGGAAGAACTGGATGTTGCTCCCATGCTTGTATTAGATGCTTGATCTCTGCAACTATGGAAGTAAGCACAAGTAGTTGCTCTTCAAACTTGATCTTCATACCAAATGTAGCAAGAACAAATCCAAATGAGACTTGATGTGCTTGAGAATCAATCCCAAGTGAATGATAATGTCCTCCATATTCTATATAACTCTAAGAACAAGTGCCAACCATGCAGTGTATAGGAAGCATGACAATGAGAGTGAATGTATCAACTCGATATTGAAAGTGAGCTGCGACAACTGACTGATGATCCTCAGAATCCGAATCTGAAAACTCATGAGAGAACAAATATATTTGGAGATAAACTCCAAATGCTTGTAGATGTCCCAAAATCTTGAACTTCGAACCATATGAAGCTTTATGCGCTTGATGCTTAAACCCAAGTGAATGCATGTTGTCTCCATCTTCAACAGAACCTTGAGGAAGTTTGCATGTGGACATGTAGGAAGTGAGAGGAGGCATGGGACCAAGGAGTGAGTATGCATGAACTCGATAATCTGATCTAGATTCCAAAATATCCAAGGAACCAGAACTTTGCACATCAACAAACTCATATGAAGAATGTTTATCTTCTAGAGCAATAACTGATAGAGAATCCTCAGTAGAAGAAGTATGATGGGAGAACAATGAATGTAGAGATAGTTCTTCTTCAACAATAGCTGCTCCATTTGTTGTATCTTCATCATTTGTAGCAACATCTTGTGCAATAGATGACGTCTCTTCACATTCTACTTCATAACATGTAGAGGAAGCATTCGAATCAAAGATATCTGTAACAATAGGAACTTGTGTTTAAGATTCTTCCATTTGATCTTCTTGAAAAACTTCATCAAAGAGAGTAGAGGCCGAGACATTAGGAGGGAGAGCACATGTTGAGGTGTCCATAGGCTTATTCAATGCATCATTCTTCTTCTTATCAAGAGCCTTGTCGAAGTTGGACCATAGCTCAAATGGATATTCTGCAAAACCAATCAAGTAGTGCATACTTGGAGACATGGCTAGACACATAGCTCCGAATGCTCTGTCACAGTCATTTAGCTAATGATTTTTCTCTTCATAAGAATCTGGTTCACTCTCAGCACCAATGGACACATCGTAGAGACCTTGTCTCCTGAGAGATGCACACATTTTAGGCTTCCACTCTACATAACTGAATGGAGTAAGAAGAGGAACTTTCGAATCCATATAGAAGTTGTTGTACCTGCAATGCAAAACTCTCAACACTCAAGAGGGGATATACACTAACTGGTTCGAACCCTGCTTGATAGAAGTCACATTCGAGAGAGCATCACACCTTGGGTAGAATCCAAAGGATTTATCCAATGGCTTCAAGGAAATGGCCCCGGGGACTTCTATGGTTTCTCCACTGCTTTTGTTGCACTTCTAAAACAATATTGGTTCAAATAGAAGTTACAAGAGATATGATACCATGTAAAATATCTATCACAGTAGGATCTAGATACTATAGATTACCTCACAATTGAAATAAATAGCTTACTATGCAAGATATATGTGCAAAAAGAATTATGGAATATAAATGATCAAAACCAGTCACAAATGATAAAAAAACTAGTAATATAAATGATAAAAAACGAGGAAAACAAATGATCAAATATCATAGTTTATTAACTGTCCATTATACAACAATGAGTTGAGATCTTCCTTATATAACAAGGAAGAATTTGTTTTTCTTTGGAGGCTCTACAAGTGGCTAGCTTACATTGGACCTCAATTCCCCCTAGGTTGACCAATCGACTCCCAAATCTAACCAAACAGGTACGAATTCTCTAGGTGAACGCTAGATAGGCATGAGAAAACATTAATGAGGCTCACACATGTGGTGGATAAGATTGGGTGGAGTTAGGTATCCAAGGAGAGGCCAAAACAACTAAGAAAGGGCCAAAATGACTAGATTCAATGCATGGGCACCTCAAGTCAAAGATAGTTTCCTTAAAATAAGGAAACAAGACGTCTTTTCTCAAGTGGTGGTAATAAATCCTAGAGGTGGCCATAAATAGGGCACCAACAGCTATATTTGAAATTTTGGCCCATACATAAGCCATCATTTTCCCTAACTAACTTCTAACTACCTTGGATTGTAATTATTAACCTATTTGGACCAATTAATCAGTAAAATGACTTATGAATAATGTCCTAAGGTGTAATAATTTTCTAACAAAAATATGTTTTGGACTAGTACGCACATATTATAAAAAAACATTTTTAGTGATAATACCTTTCAAACGATTCTTTTTTGTAGTTGTATGTTTTTGACATTGCAAGTCTCACTAGTCTCAGTGCCCAATGCTCTAGAATCACTTCTTTTAATTTACTTATAACCTCATTCTTAGAGTCATTAGATTGGTTTTTGGTGTTGTAGATGAAAAGTATGTTGATGTATTCTTTACACTCTATCCGTCAAAGTTTTATACAACTTTTTCTTCCTCTCATTAACTTCCAATGCCACTTTAGTTGAATTGATGATCAAATCAACATCATTTGAATTCTTCTTAAGTTTTATCTTTTTAGGGCATCTTATTTTTTCACTCTCCGTCCCTTCACAATATTCAACAAATTTGAAATCCAATGTTTGAAACAAGATAGCAATTATTGGTTAGAAGCATTGTTAATATAATAAGTCAAACAAAATAATAATAACTCTATTCAAACTCACATAGTAAGTATTTCATTTTTTTTAAATAGAAACCAAGAATAGATTTATATTAAAGGGGGTTGTGACCGAACCATCCAACCAAAAGGGGTACAAAAAAATAGATTGAGTTCACAGAGCTCAAAGACTAGACTGTCTATTTTCCTAGTTTTTATGCACAATTACCTATGACGGATTACATATTCAAAATTACTGCTGGTATATATCATGATAAAACTAGAACAACAAAAAATACATTTGCAATGCATAGATTCGAAAAAGACATGATAGTTGGAGTAACCTGATGGTCTGGAATGTTGGGGCTTGTTTGCTTGTCGCAATGCTATCAAATTGCTGGTGTTGGGTTTGGGCTGCCGGGGATGGGGAGATGGAGTGTTGACCGAAGGTTCTACCCTCTCCATTCCTTTCCATGTTCTTGGAGAACCCACTAAAGAAGCAACTTGGTGGACCACTCGCCTAACCCTTGGCGCGACCTCTCTTTTCAAGCATTTGATTTCTTCATGGAGTTCCTTAATTACATTTCCCGATCACATCCACACCCACACAGACATTTCACCTCTAGCTCAAGGAAAGCTACCATTGAATTTTTGCTTTCCAATTTCCCCAGGGTCTCTTCGTTCCTTTGATTGGCTCGACTTATTTTTGCTCCAGTTCTATGCTCTAGGTCATGTTTCCATCCTTCTAGGTTACACAGAAGAAAACCAATGTTTTCCTCTAATTCTACAATCCTCCTTTCATGCTGTGCAGATGTCAGCTAAGACCATGTGCTGGAGCCCGCCATTGCTCCAGCTCTACCCCAATTCTCGAATTGTGTTTTCCTGCTACCTGCTTGTTAGGCATCGCCAAAAGTAAGCAGTCAGACGATTTGGGACTATGGAAAGGTATTGATCTAGCTTTGGAAAGGGGTCGACAAGATATGACTATTGTCAGGGACTCAGAACTGATCATAAAAAGTCAAAGGAGAAAAACTTTGCCTTCAGATCCTTATCTTTATAGACTGATTTCTAGAATTTTTTCCATATGTGCCAACAACATCAAGATGGAAGCTTTTCATGTCCTAAGGAAGCAAAACAAGGAGGTAGACTCGCAAGCTGGCCTTGTTTGCTCCCTTTCTCTTGACCATTGTAAAATTGGGGCCTCCACCCATCTCCACCACATCCCTTAGCCTGATCGATAGGACGAATGACGCAAGCATTGAACAGCACGTGGCGAAAGGACTTGACAAGCTCTAGCTGGTATAATCATGTCATAAGGTGGTGCACGAAGAAGGTACCATCGCTCTTAGATTTGTGATATGCATCACCGTTGGCAAGTCATCGACGTTGATGCAACTTCGACACGACTGCAACTCGACAAGTTTCCAGTCCGACAGGTTATCTCCGACAGGTTCCGAATTCGACACAACTCTAACGAGTCTCGACTTCGACACACCTTGACACATTCACACCTTCGACAAGTTCAGCGACCTCACAGTTCACGACAACGACAAGCAGCATCGACATGCGACCAACGACTGTTGAACTTCGACAGATTGTCTCTCTGTCTTCCAGTCGACTGTAACGGTTGAACTGTTAAACTGTTCTAACTTCTTCTTTGTAACTGAACGTAACGAGCAGGAACCCAAGCGTCCCAGAATTCTATATAAACATCTATAATATTGTAACATACATCAAGCTATCTGTTTTGCAAGTAATAGAATCATTTCGCATTCCTGCATATTGTCTGTGCGTATTTGTGTTATCTGTGTAGTGTAATCCTGCTTTGCTCATTCTGCTTATTCTTAATTGCTTCTGCCATAACAGAGCCGATTCATTCAGTCGAAGTGTTGTCCCCCTCGTGCTTCCTGGACACGACCTGGATCAATTTGTTTGTAACAATCTTAAATGCTCATCATGGAATGATGAGCCATATTCATCTCTCCCCCCATAGGTGTGGCTGATGCAAAACATAGTAAGTATTTCATTTTAACACATTTTTTACTACATTTGTTTGTATCATACGAAAGTAATTGTTGGTTAGGGAAAATATTAGGGGTAAAATTTAGCCCATGAACTAAACTTTGAGGTTTTTTCCCGAAAAAGATGAACACCAATTTCCATTCTTTTCTAAAATAACTTGCCCAAATTCAATGGAATAACTTTTTTTTTACTCTAAACATTGGAAAAATTCTCCAAAAACTATATAAAATCCATAGAAATTTGAATATTTTTACAAATATATCAACAAAAAATTTACTTGGAAAATTCGCTATAGTTTCCACCCTTTAAAGAAAATCATGGATACTTAGAGTTTTTGTTTTGCTGGTTTAAAATCCTAGTCCACCATTTACTCTTAGGCGTTCTCACTATCTAATCGATATTCCAATTCCACGGTAGGAGACTGCCTTTCTGTTGGAATTATTCAACAACCATTGACCCCTTTTGATTGTCCATCTTGCACCGCACTGCGTGGTCGTATCATGCACCACATCGCCTTGTATGCCCTTGCTGTCACCACGGAGAGTACATAGTATTTGAGCGAGCATAGTACGGAGTGGCTCAAGGATACTAACACCTGAAAAACTATCGGACCTACACCACTCTCCATCAAGTCTTCATGTTCATGTAGCCATTGTTAAATGTAACCTGCAGTCACTAGCTCACATCTTTAAGCACTTACCTAGGTGTCGCGGTAATCTAACCTTTATAAATTGATTGAACGAGAGCAGTGTTCCTCACCCTTGATTTCTCAAGCATGGATGGGATCTTCCGCGATAGGACACTTAGATGCAATTTGAGAGATCGACCATTGTTTGCAGTATGGTTACGAGGAATGAAAATTGCTTTTAAAAGCAAATGCAAGAGAGGTAGCGGCTTACAGAGAACCAATGTGTTGCATGCATAGTTTTGACTACGCACTCTACGATGGATGGAACCCAAGGAAGCTCGGCAAATGGCCGCCATGATTGTCGTTGCGGAAATCGCAGGATCATGCCGGCAAATTTTCATGCAATAAACATATTTCTGGTACGACGTAGAATGGTTTGCTTTGCATCCATTGGCACCCGAGCTAAGTCTCTGCTTTCATTCATAATGCAGGAGGCTGGAGATCAGGAAATATGAACTTATAATATGTTCTACAAGTGGGTCTGTGCATTATTGGTCCTGGGTTTGTCACGATTTGGATTGGGAAATGAAGCATTGAACAGTAAGAGTTGAAAACTATTGAAAAATGAATTTTAAAATATTTTGTTTTGTCTAGTGGCATCGTTAATAGTAATGGGTTTTCTCGTGAAAAATCTAAGATGACCCTGTATGCATAGAGAGAAAAAGAGAGGTATAGGGGCTGGGCATTCCACTTGGGGAATAAAACACAATATCCATTCAAACTTAAATTGTACCATATATCCACCAATGACGGGTGCTTGAAATTTTTATCTCCGGATACTTACCATAGCTTGTAGTGTTAAAACTTGGGAGCTAGTCGTGCTTGAAATTTTTATCCCCGGATACTTACCATAGCATTTACCGTTGATGATACAGCTGTGAAATATAAGGCAAGGCTAGTAGCAAAGGGTTTCTCCCAAGTCCATGGCCTTGATTATAATGAGCAAAAACCGTGAAAAAGAAAAGCAAATCTGCATGATTATATAATGAGACTTTTGCACTAATTACACAGAAGGACTTTCTAATCAACGAGAGCTCAACACCAAGAGCGGTGCCTTGAAAATGAACAAAAACCATGAAAAAGAAAAGCAAATTTGCAATATCTACATCAACAAATTTAACCATCAATTTACATATCTAAGTATCAATGGATTAGAGCGATCACATTGGATTTGAATCTCCAATTTAACCTTATAATTTTCAAATTTCTTAAATTATGACTAATTAAAAAAATACAACATCTATGACAATGAAAAGTCTTTCTGGACCAACTAATTTAATGGTTGATTTCATGGCATCATTGTACCAACAACTTAAATTGACTTCTTTACTACCACCCTATCACTTACCAACAACTTTAATTGACTTCTACCACCACCACATAAGTTCCCACATTGTCACGACAACCTGAATGGATCACCAGCGCCTCAAAGTCAATTTCCTTGTGCCCACCACACTTTTCAGGATAAGATACCATTTTAATGAATAAAGAGTTTTTCAAACTATGTTTAATGAGATTCGGTACGCATTATAGATATGGTTGGCAGGCTTCACATCGTCTTGAATCATAAGGTATTCAGCACCTATAACAACAAAACATTTCTCTCTAACTCGATATTTTATAGGTGTTGCGCTCTATAAAAGTTTAAAACATGCCATGCTTTTCAATAAATTCACATTCTGAATTAAGACAACAAACACGACTTTAATTAAGTTTAGGAGCGTTTAACGACTTTGTCAATTTCATTCTGCCCATCACACACTTTTCCAAAGAAAATACCATTTTAATCAATACCATTTTTAATCAAGTTTAATAACAAAATTGAGTTAAAGATTTTTCCAAGTGGGTCACCATTTTATCATTTAATTTTGTGAATATAAGTTTTTTTACAAATAAGAAGATGAGAAAAGAAATATTTTGAGTTATAATCCTTTATCAATTTCGAACTATAAAGAAATTTTTTAATTTAAATTACACACGTATGTTTTTTAATGACGATGATGATGATGATAGTTAACTTCCACTTAGACCAATTTAGGTTTATTAGATTTTAACAAAGAAAAGTAAGGAATTATTTGGTTTGCTTTAGTTTTATTTATGTGCTCAAAAAGTTTAGAGATGAGCATTCCTAAATTACTAGAGAGATGACAAATCCTTTCAAACCACGAAATTTATATGCATCTTTTGAACTCCAAAACAATAATATTTTTAATATCATCTTTATTTTGCAAAGTGATATTTTTGTCATTCCCCCACATCTTTAACCAAGACATGGCATCTTTATGCCAACCTTGTTTAAGCCTTAGGTGGTTTTAATTTTTGCTCTGCAATATGGGATCTACCTGTGACTATGGAAGATTTTCACTATCCAAATATGAGGTCATACATTATTTAATGTATCAATTGATATCACTTTCAAGCAATGTAAATTTGTTTATGTCCACTTAATTATTTGATATGAATATTATGGAATTTCTCTCTCTTTATATCTTTAAAATTTACAATTTTTTTAATAAAAATGATGACATTCATAATATGTCAAAACCAGAGTTAAAATTACACATAATGTGTTAATAAAAATGGTTATAATTATAAATATTATATATATGAACATACATATATAATAATAACTATAGGGTTCAAACACTGGTGGTGACCACCCGACCCACTAATGAAGAGAAGACTCGCACTAGCTTTTTGGTACACATAATAAATGTTGAACGGAATATGGCCATTAAAGTGTTGATTCTTGATGGCAAACATTAGGCACCAGTGGGACTTCTCACATCCCTCGAGGCAAGTGCGGGAGGACCGTTGAATGTTATCATCCAACGACCCTCCCGCACTTGCCTCGGGGGACGCGAGAATTCCCATTGGTGCTTAAGTTTTGTCGAGTCTTGACTAGTGGTTGAGAAAAATTATTCATTGGAATAAAGTTTTTAGCACAATAATTGAAACCTATTCATTACACAATTTCTTTGACCTGTAACACAATTTCTTTGACTCTCCACAAAACCATGACTTTCTGGACCTTTATCATCCTTTGTGAAATGGGGAAGAGTTCGGCTGTCAAATCCATATGGAATTAATTTTCCTCCAAATCATTACTCTTTGATAAAAAAAATTGACCACCATTTCCTGCATCATCATGGGCCTAGTTTAACACCTTATTAACTCTATTTTCAAAGGACTCCATCATTGTACGGTCAAGTTTTGCCTCTAATTATTTCTCTTGAGCAGCCTTAAAATTTTATTTGGCTCAATTCTTTTCTTTTGATATTGTGTCATTGATAACATCCATGGTTGGTTGCAGAATCAAAAATTGTGTCTCCTATATGAATATTGAAAGTCTATTGTAGCAACCGGTAACTAACAAGTCATTGTATGTGACCTAAGAATTTACAAGCAACATCTAGACCAACCTCTTCCCAGATCACTTGAATAAGGCTTCCTGAAGAAGTTCCAAGGGTTTTCTTGCAAAGTGTGCTTGAGATAACATATCCTTTCTCATTGCGTACAACATTTTCTACATTGGTACTTGAAAAAATAGGTGTATAGGGTATACCATCTACCAATCTTGGATAAGAATAATACTCTTACGATTTTGGGTGATTAGCAGGCCAGGGACATGTGTATATCAGAACCTGTTTTTTTCACCCTATCTACAAAAAGTAATAGTGCTATACCCTTTGATTCTCCCATGGATATTTTCCCCACATTCATGGGGAAATGAAACACTCTTTTGTTTATATGGATTGGACTTTTGTTGGTCAATTCATGCCTTGTGCACAAAACTGTGTGGGAACATGTAATGGGATTGCTTTGACACTTGGGCACATGGTTTTCCACTTGAATTGGTAGGATTAAAAGTGTTCTTGACTTGGAGTTTAGGTGGAAACCTAATATCTTTTGGAGGAAATTTATTTTCTAGCTCGACACTTGGAAAGTTATGGTGAATTTTAGAGCTTAAACATGCTTATGGTTTAATGTTTTCAAACCTCAAAAATGGTTTTTGACATGAAAAGTGGCAAACATTTTATGGATTAGGAGCTTACAATGGTGTATTTAGAAACCATGAACGTAGCCTTATATGAAACTACTAAAGTATAGGAAGGTTGTTTAACTTGAAAACCATGGGAACAAGCCTATGTGGAATAAAGTTTGTTAGGGTTCAATTTTGGATGAAATTCATGGATCTGGCTCGAGATAAACCTCGACATTATGGTTACTAAAATAAATATCAATGAAGCTAGGAAATTTGGCTAGAGGAAAGACTTTATGATGTGAATGACTAGTACAAGTATTTAGTGGCAAAGTCTTACTTTGGAAAAGAAGGCCACTGGGAGAAAATCAATTTTTACGGAAGGTTGAAATTTGACAAAAACATTTTATGTTACAACACCCTTATTAGGAAGTAATCTTGGCCATGCATAAGTAGCAAGGGTTAACTGGCCCTAAAACTACCTCATAGGGCAATTAACTCAATCATGCATGTGCAATCAATGTTAACTAGACCTAGAACTCCATGTAGGTAGTTAACTAGGCCATACATGAATTAATTGAAGTCTAATTAGCCAAAAATAGCCATGTAGGGTGCATTCATCCTAAATAAGGGAAGAACTATAGTATTATCCCTAGAAAAGGGGGAGAATTGCAGTAAGGGAGCCCTCATTTCTTAAAAAGGGGGATAAATTTAGTTAAGAGTGCACTTGTCCCTAAATAGGGGGGATAACTCCAATAAGAACACAACTCCTGGCTAAGCACAGTCCATTCCCTTCAATTAAACCCAGCTTTCAGTGAGAATACTGCAGAGTACATCTCTTCTCATTATTGGTTGCTTGCTGCCTGCTGTTTTATTCATAATCTCGTCTGCTCGTTTATATATATATATATATATATATATATATATATATAGTCATACTCTCTTCTATCTTGCTTTAATTTCATGTGCTGTTTTGATTTTACTTGTTGGCGCAAACAATGGATATTGTAACCGGAACCGCAAGCATTACCAGCGCTATTTTTTTTCCACTCTTCCAACAACTCATCCAACAGATTGACGATGCTATTCATTTGGATGACAACCATCAGCTTCTGGAAGAGCAGTTAAATCGTATGAAGAGCCTCTTGCTTCATATTAACTCTCACTTCCAACATCAGCAGAGGGAGCCACCGGATTCTCTGAAGAATTGTTTGCGAAAGATGCGACGTGAAGTTGGGAAGGCCAGAGAATTGATCCATCGCTCACAACGCCCCTGGCTGTGGCACTGTATTGACTGCATGCTTTTGAAGCCCAAAGTCGTTACGCAAATCCGAGAGTGGAAGACGACTTTTGATGAGTTATTTGTGGAGCTTCGAACGGATATTCAAGTGATTCACGATGCTCAACAGATTGCGTCCGCGGCAACACACCAGGAAGCTGTACTACTTCAAGACCAACCACACACCGGATTGGTAGGGGTAGAAATCAAAGCTGCCGAGACACGGCTACAGACCTGGGTTTCGGAAGGACCCCCTGTTCCCATTATTGGTGTATATGGTATGGGTGGGGTGGGAAAAACAACATTGCTCAAGAAAGTCTACAACACCTATGTTGAGGTTAGTCACATTTTTGATCATGTAATTTGGGTTACAGTTGCTCAATTTCCAATTGTGCAGATTCAAAATGATATTGCTTCTACAATACAATTAGATTTGGCCAACTGTTCGGCTGATATGCGGAAGATGAAGTTGTGTGCATATATGAAGACCAAGAAATTCTTTTTGGTTTTAGACGACATGTGGAGCACACTGGATCTGAAAGAATTGGGCGTGGAATTTGGCGAGAACAAAGGGAGCAAACTTGTTTTCACAACTCGAAATAGAGATCTGATTCGAGAAATGAATGCAAAACGGTCCATGCAATTACAACCCCTACTACCAGAGGAGGCATGGGAGTTGTTTTGTAAAGTAGCTTTCGAAGACGGCCATGTTGCAGACGATTTAGAGAATATTGCGCGACAAGTGGCTGAGGAGTGTAAGGGGTTGCCGTTGGCGATACAGGTAATAGCGTCAACAATGATGGGCAACACGGCTGTAGATGAGTGGAAGCTTGCTTTAAAGCAGATGCAAAAAGTGGATTTAAATTTTCCAATTACTCATCCTCGAATTGATCAAGATTTGTATCAACGATTGAGATGGAGTTACGATAGTTTGCCTGATGCTAATTTGAAACACTGCTTTCTTTACTGTGCCATGGTGGGCGAAGATGCTGCAATTCCGGTGGAGACTCTGGTGCAAGTGTGTATCGCAGAAGGCCTGTTGAAGACCAAAGACGACGCGGAGTATGACTATTTATTAAAAACCGGTCTCAGCTATGTAAAGTTACTTGAAAATCGTTGCTTATTCCAGGTGGAAGAGGGTCTCTTTACAGTTCACGACGTTGTTCACGACATGGCAATTTATATTGGAGAGAATGAGGAGAATTGTGTATTCAGGGCAGGTCAAAGTCTTCAACAATTCCCCGAAATCCCAGCTTCGGATAATTGCAAACGAATATCGGTTTGCAACAATGAAATTACGTCTTTGCCGGCAAAGGAATTGAATTGTCCCAAACTACTATCTCTAAACTTGGGAGGAAATGATAAATTGACAGAAATTCCAGAAGCTTTTTTGCTCAACCTCAGCTCTTTGAAGGTATTGGGATTTTATGGCGTACCCATACGATCATTGCCAACATCATTGTGGCAATTGACACAACTTGAGTGGCTCTCTTTGGATTGGACTAAGATTGAAAGTATATCTGAAGAGATAGGTAATCTTTCAAATCTTCAATTCTTGTCTCTTAACTTTTGTAAAAATCTAAAATCGTTGCCTTCTCAAATAGGACAACTTAAAAATTTAAAGTATCTCAATATTCAAGGATGTAATTTCAGTGCAATCCCTGATGAGATTTTAAAGCTTTCAAACTGCGAGATTGTGCAGAAGCGAACCTAAACAAATACAAATTCTGATATGTGCCATCAGAAGTTTTGAAATATTTTTTATGAAATGTCTCAAACATTTTGAAATATATTTTTATGAGATGTGTCTCAAATAACTGGAAAACCTAAATTTTAGTGGGCCGGACTACCCAAGAATCGCTGATTACTATATAAAAATAGAAGAATGTAGCAGAAGTGAACTTAAACGAATACAAATTCTGATATGTACCATCAGAAGATTTGAAATATTTTTTATGTAGCAAGCCTGAATCATTTTAACTTGAATGGTGGTTTCAGCTTGGAAATGATGCCAAACTCCTCCGGTAATTTAAGTCAACATTGCCATCTGTTTTTGGCAGGCTGAAGTAAATCATAGTAAGATTCTTTGAACTTAGCCTATAAATTCAAAATAGGATTTTGATTTTCTCTTTGATTTCTGGTAGATTACTCCTGAGTGACTGAGGTAAGTTGTTAAAATAAATTTGATTTTCTTCGATTCATTTTTTGTTAGAGAGATGGTAAATTTTTATTTTCTTTGATTCAGAGAGATGGTAAATTTTTATTTTCTTTGATTCAGGATTATTTTTTTAATTTATGGAATAATAAATTTATAAGAACTTGAAAAATAAAAAATTAATTTTTTTCTTAAATAAATCTTTTTATTAATTAGTCATACTTTAGAGTTTTACTCAAGCATAACATTTGGAAATATCAGGACGATGGAAAGCTTAGACCTTTCAACTTGTCTGACATTGCAAGCATTGCCTCCACAAGTCACAGATTAGCTCTCCCTGGAAGAATTAAATTTGTCGATTGGTATTGGAGAACTAAGCAATTTGAAAATTCTGAAATTACAATGCCCTTTTGCTGGAAATGTTGCCCGAATCTGTTGGCTTGCATGGGTGTTTGACATGGAAACAAAATTTTAAAGATACTTGATGCCGAGCGGGCTAGTGTTCTTGTTACCATTGTAGTCTTGTTTAGCCATGTTGGAGTTGACCAGTCTTGGTTTGGTAGGTTAGTGCATAAGAAAAGAAAAGATTTACTGTTTACGTGTACATTTGTGATTTCGATATTCCTCCCATGATGCAAAGAACAGGGAAAGCTGGATTAGGAAACATAATCCCTATAATATAATCAAGCTATCATTATAAAGCCAGAGTGCATTGCAATTGAAGTGGGATTTCCTTTATCCTTTCAAAGAAGGGATTACTTGCCCAGTTGTGAAATGTAGTAATTTATCTATCGTTTACAATAAAAACATTTTGATAGTTTTTCAAGTATCGTCTTTTTATGGATGTTGTTTAATGTAGCAGATTCAAATGGATTTGTTATTAGCGTTTAGTGTGATTAAATATTTTATGAATGAAATTGTCTTATTATGTATAAGTGGATTGGATTTTTTTAATAGTTTTAAGTTGATTTTTCTTGGGTTTAAATAACTGTGCACTACATGTTTAATCTTCGGCATCTTAGCAAATTAAAAAATTGGTCATTTGGATATTTACTATTCAGCTATGTTTTAATTTACTCCTCAATTATAAGAAACAATCCAAACATCATTCATACATCATTCATATAATAGTTTAGAGGCCAAAAAATCACAAACATTAATGATCATATCATCACTTCGACATGGCATTATTGAAAATAAATCATATACCTTAAAGCCTGTAACCTTTACAATAAATGTGTACGATGCCTTCACTTTGCACCATAAATATCATGATAAAGAGTCTGTCACATCGAATTTGGGTTGAAATTTACATATAACAAATTAACAGGGAAAAACAAACAATTTCGTCAATCCCTACCCCACAGCAAGTCCCAACTGCTTATTAGTCATGCTTATTAGTCATAATTATTCTTGAGGAGTTTATATAGTCTACAACAAATCTTGACTGCTTATTATTAGTGCCAAAGGTAGATAATATAGCAATCCATATAGCAATCCGTTGTTATTCAAATAAGTTTGACTTTTTATTAATTAACAAAATTTTTATATAGTTTTCAAATGTTATATTATTATTTTGTATTTAATTTAATATTATAAAAATAGAAAATTGATTTTCAAATTTTTAAAATTAGTTATTTTTAATTTTTCATTGGTTAAATACATTGAAATGACTAAATACTTCTGGTGTGAGGAAAAATTGTCACATTAAAAAAATAATTAAAAATTTATAATTTTGTTTTTAATAAAAAATTGACAATTGGCTTCGTTTTTGTCAGTACCATTATTAAACATAATAGTTAGTGGAGATATGGACCATTGCGCTATCTCCAGGTTGTTGATTTGATTTTTTATAATTATTTTTTATATTTCATATTTTTTTTTTCTTTCTTACAATTGGAGTATGTAATCGAGGAAAACCATGGTTACCGGGTGGCTTTGGATTTTTATTCCAATTTATCAATACTAAAATTATTAGTAAGTTGTTGTTTATATTTTAGTGAGTAACATTTAAACAAATATTATAAAAAAAATTATTAATAATATTTTAGTTTGTCATATTTGAACAAATATTATGTAAAAATAAATATAATTATTTTTAAAAAAATATTTACTTAATTTGTAATTCTTTATATTTTAATTTATTTATGATTATGATCATGATTGTTTTCTATTCTTATTCGCACTGCAAACTAAGCTTTAAATGCTTTAATTTATTAATGTCTTTTTATAATTTATAATAATGATGTGCTGAATGTTTCATGATGTATCATTAAAAATTTGTTGAAAAATTGTATTAATGTGTTTGGAAGTAATGATATTTACTTTCATGAAATTTTAATGAATGTTTCTTCTTTATAAACTAATTGTTATTAATTAAGTATTAAAAATATTATTAATTATTAATTATTTTTTATTATTACTGCAAGAAAATATTATCTATTTGTAGATTAGTTTTATTACTATTTTTCTTTGTTTTTAAGTGGCAATAATAAGCAGTTTTGCTGCTAATTTTACTTGTTAGTCATAATTATTGTCAAGGAGTTTAAACACTTTATATATATACATAAATAATTTGTTAATTATTTTACTTTTATTTTTAGAAGTTTTCCAAACTTTTCTCTTCATAAACATATATACTCTACTTATTTTACTAATTTACCTATCAAAATTTTTCTTTTGAAAAATTCCCATAAGTAAAGATTTGATTGATTATGGTAAATATTGTTGTCTCCACCATTTGTTTCCATAATGCTGCTCTTATTTTATTGTTAAAAACATTTTATAAAATATGAAAAATTAATGTTACTTAAAAAAAAATACAAGATATAAGAATTTGTAAAATATAAAAGTATTATTATCAAAATTATTTTATTTCTATATTTTATAAAAATTCAAAATTATTTTGCTATTTTACTTATTAAAATTTTTCTTTTGAAAAATTCCCAAAACATCACATAAATAAATATTTGATTCACATGGTAAATATTGTTGTCTCCACCATTTGTTTCGATGATGCTCTCATTTTATTGTTAAAAATATTTTATAAAATATGAAAATTTAATGTTACATTAAAAATATAAGACATAAGAATTTGTAAAATATAAAAATATTATTATCAAAATTATTTTATTTCTATGTTTTATAAAAATTCATTTTGAATTATTTGTTTTTCTTATTTGTAGGTTATATATATGTGAGAGAGAGACATGGACTATTTGTATGCCGCTCTTGTTTTAAGGTTATATATATGTGTGAGAGTGAGACGACTATTTGCATGTTGCTCTTGTTTTAGATATTATATAATAAAAAGTCAATTGTTTATATTAGATGATAAATGTAAATTATTTAATAAAGAGTGTTTTGAAATTTGTCAATATTGAGTTTATTTTATTAGTTTAGATAGTGATACAAATAAATAAAAAATATGTTTAAAGTTGATTATGTTATATGATAAATCTAAATTATTTAATAAAAAGTGTTTTGAAATTTGTGAATATTGAGTTTATTTTATTAGTTTAGATAGTGATACAAAGAAATAAAAAATATTGTTAAAGTGTGTAAAAAATAATCTTAATATGTTAAATTATTTATTCAATCTATTTTTATATGTGTTGAATTATGATAAGTCCTTTTGATAAAATCAATTTTATCATTGACCAAATTAGATTGAAAAAAAAGAGAAAAAATTGGCTCTCTTTATAAAATTAATTTGATCATTGACCAAATTAGATTTAAAAGAAAAAACTAAAGCATACATTATTTATCATTGACCAAATTGGATTAAAAAAAAAAAGAAAAAACTAATGCATACATTATGAAAATTTTACAAAGTTCACAAAAGTCTAAAAGTTTTACTGGATAATTTTGATTTTTTGGCATGATTTTGAAAATTCTGACAAATTTGTTTAAAAATATTGGTTACAACTCTCAAACTTTGAAATTTTGGGATACCATGGGTTTGGACCAATTTGTGGAATTTTTAGACAACTCCATTCCAAAAAATTATACAACTTAAATCCATATGTTTTTTTTTTTAAATAGTACCATTAATATCCTTAATCTTCTCTAATACAATTTTTAAACTAATTTCCAAAAGCAAAATATGCAATCTATTTTATGCTCGTTTAAGTGTGAACTCAAAAATTCTTAAATTACAAGTCAAAGTTTGAATTATGAAATAGTAAATTATTATTATATTATTTACTATATTACATGCCAATAAAAATATTTCATTTTATTTTAAATATGCAATCTATTTTAATGGAAAATTTCTCTCCTATAAATATTAATATAAATTATACATTAAAGTTTGAATTGTGAAATGGTAAATTATTACATTACTTACTACATTACAATAATAAATTACAAGTCAAAGTTTGAATTATGAAATAGTAAATTATTATTATATTATTTACTACATTACATGCCAATAAAAATATTTCATTTTATTTTAAAACATAATATAAATAATTCAATGATGATTATGATGATGGTCTTTAACGTCCACTAAGACCAAATTTGGCCTATTGGACCTTTTTTCAATAGAAAAAACCATATTTTTCGATATTCATAGAATGAATTAAAAAGATGTCTTCTAAATCATCCCAAAACTCAAGGCTGGCAAGAATTCCAACAAACCAATTGTAACTGATACAAAAGAGACTCAGTCTTCACAACCCAAGACCCTCTTGATAGGTTTTAGTGTAGGGATGTGTCTACTCTAATTATCTATCTTGCTATGAATTGGCGAGATTCAATTACAGAGATGAAGCAATTATCTATACTTTCCTAAGATCTTTAACCATTTTTTACTTTGAAATCAACATGGAGGAAAAAATGAAGCCAAAAAATGTGAAGGAAAATTGAATTAATTCATATAACGTCAAAGAAGAAATGATACTTACTTACAACCTTTTTTTTCTAGAGGTGAAACCATTCTCCTTTGCTTTGAGTCATCCTTGCCTTTACTCTCACTTTCTATAATTTACTATGCCCCAAGTGTCTTTCTTTTATAGCATTGGGATTTGTGCACTCAATGACTAAACATGAATACGGGACTAAATATTTTGGTGAATTTTGATTATTTTCATCCAAAAACCCACTTTCCATTGTTTTCATACTTTTGACTTGATTTTCCAGAATTTTCAGGACAATTAATACACTAGTGATGTATTCTTTCCATTCTAGGAGTTGGAGGAACTGGGTTTTGGCCTTTCAAGTGGCCCTAGACTTGGCCTCTTTAGAGAAACCTTTGTCTTCACATACTTCTTCCTTTTTGGAAGCGGTGGTTAGATGAGAGATTAAATCTCTCAATTGTTCTAGATTTCCAGTCTTCATGTTGCAAGCGAATGGTAAAATGTGTTTATTCCTTCACTTGTTATGGGTGTTAATTTGCTTGTTAACAAATGCCCCCTAAAGTGTGAGGTCCAAAGTGTAGCTTAGGGATTAAATACATTTTTTCTTCATACTGATACTCTTTATTGAATAAGGAAAGGGTGGAAAAGGTTTACCTCATAGGCGTGGGATTCAAGAAAACACCTACAAGTCAAACATAACAATTTCTCAAATATACAAAATACTCTTGAGGCGGATATACCCATGCTCAGTAGTAAACAAGCATGGCCACTAACAATACACAGTGGATCCATGTCAAAAGTAAATTTTCAGAAATACAAATGTGCACTTTGATGAGTGTGAGATCTAGTTCACAGTACTTCTGACATGGTAGTTTAATCTTGCGCAACTAGGGTAGTGCATCGATAAGCGATATGACTATTTTTCCCAAGGTCTTCAATACAAACCAATGATAGTACAAGTTTCTATCATCCAAATAAATGAGTTGATGTTGAGCATAATAAAACACGATCTGATTACCGTTCATTGATGTATACCGTTAACAAATGCGAAGAAACCCATCGATAATGATAATGGACTATAAGGTATTGAGTACAAACTAGCAAGTGTGAATAGATGTTCTAAAGTCGAACACTTATAGAATCAAATAATGGGCCTCATCTATGTATACCCACCGTCATTTGCGAGGAAACCTACCACTAATGACTGCAAGATCCAAGGTACTTCAGGGTTTCTAGATCCATTTTTGATATGCTGATTTGGTGTTGATCGGAATAGATCCATCAGAAAGAGGGAATTAATGCATCCAACATCAATTGATACGAAACAAAGATCAATAGTCTGATATAGTTTGGTAGAACTGCAAGATCCAGCATTGTATATTAACAAAAGGAAGGCCGACTTGATTGGTCAAGAATATTTGAGGAATGGCCGACATTGTTTGAACTTCCCTTGAACACATAACAACACAGAATGGACACTTGGCAACATAGGACTCAAGTAACCGACCTTTAATGAAATCCACCAATGATAGATGTGTGAGCACACAAAGTTGCTCCCCAAAAGTGTTGCAACAAGGCCGCGCTAGCGAGGAAAGAAAAAACCCGTGCACACACCTAAGGCACTGCGCACGTTCCATTAGGTTCAGTACCAAACCGGGGCGCGTGCGCACACAAATGCGCGCACGTTCCCTTTTTAAGGTAATAAAAAAAAAAAAAACTTGGCAGAGTTGTTTTCACTGTTTCCATTCCGGACTAGCGTGAATCAACCACTGCGTGCGTGGAGCTACAACCAACCAAGTTCACCATTTCCACTCAAAAACCATCTTCGTCCATCAACCAAGTGCATTGGATAGGTAAATTCCATGTTGTTTGTCATTTTATTCATTGTTTTTTGTTTATTAAATTTGTAATAATTCCCAAATTATAAAAATAATAGAGAAATTTTCAATTGCAGAGTGTAAACCCACACAATGAATGAACAAAATGTTAACACGGAGTCCGATGGAACACAAGAAAACACTAATCTTGGAACCAATGAAAACCCTCAACAAAATCCAAATGCCCAAGAAAATCAAAACCGCCAACCAAATTTGGCCAAGATGAATTGAACCATTATGTAAATGAAATTCGGAGAGTGCACACTCGAGATCTAAGAAATACAGGGGAACCATCTCGAGTGTTCCTTGCCACCTCAATTGAGAGCTCAATTGACTCCCTCATCCATGCACATCGCCAATTGACTGACATGACTGAATATAGTGCTAGGTTGTGGGAGTTTTATTCCACGGGCATTTCCAAGGAGAAAATAAAAGATTTGAATATTACAAAGGCCCAATTGTAAAGTATGTTCACCGATCCAAGAACACAACAACCACCAGAGATTAGAACACCACGTGTCTGCATGGATTGGTGTCATTTCCAACCATGGAGGGACAATTGAATGCATAGGTGGTTCATGGTTTACGATAAAACTCCCTACAATAATAGGGAGGTTCCACAGTACTTCCTTTGACAAATGTGGGATGATTTTGTGCTCTATTTACATGTCAACTATTTTGACATAACCGAGTTCCAGGATATTGGGCGTGGCTCTTCCCAAGATGGACCTGCTGCTAGGAGGAACCCATTGAGAGGGCCACCATCTCCTAGGAGCGAGCCCAACCCCTCTCCCTAGCTGCCTCATTTACCCCACAGACTTGATCAGATCGAGGGCACGATGAGAAGTATTTCATAGGGACTTCTTAGACACACTACCTTTGTAGCAGCTACTACAGTGGAGAGATAGGCTGACCTTGGTATAGACGCAGGTGCAGATCCTTCAAGACAGAGTCAGGATAGACCTGTCACCGGTGGTAGCCATGTTGGGACTTCTAGTTCGACGGGGACAATGCCACATCTTTGTCCCTATTGCTGGCACACTTGCCCTGGCCCAATCGAGGGATGCTATATAGAGCAGGTTAGCACTTTTTTTAATGTGTTTTCAATCATCACTTGATAATTTGTAAAGTAATTTTAAAGTATTTTTGCTTGACTTAAACTATTATTTCAATGTATAGCTATTTAGAGCTGAGATGTCGTCATGGGAGAACATAGCATCTCCCAACCTAGATGCAGCAATGGCAACTGCAATTGAAATTGTGGCACCTCACACGGAGGTATTTTCAGTACCCCACACAATATTTTTATTACTTATGGCATTTTTATTTTTATGTATTTATATTTATGACATACATGATGATAGTTCGTACAATATTTTTTAATATTTTGTTTGACTGAATAATTACTTGTTTAATATGTTTATAACAATTGTTGGTTGCAGAATCAACAATTGTGTCTCCTATATGAATATTGAAAGTCTATTGTAGCAACCGGTAACTAACAAGTCATTGTATGTGACCTAAGAATTTACAAGCAACATCTAGACCAACCTCTTCCCAGATCACTTGAATAAGGCTTCCTGAAGAAGTTCCAAGGGTTTTCTTGCAAAGTGTGCTTGAGATAACATCTCCTTTCTCATTGCGTACAACATTTTCTACATTGGTACTTGAAAAAATAGGTGTATAGGGTATATCATGTACCAATCTTGGATAAGAATAATACTCTTATGATTTTGGGTGACTAGCAGGCCAGGGACATGTGTATATCAGAACCTGTTCTTTTCACCCTATCTACAAAAAGTAATAGTGCTATACCCTTTGATTCTCCCATGGATATTTTCCCCACATTCATGGGGAAATGAAACACTCTTTTGTTTATATGGATTGGACTTTTGTTGGTTAATTCATGCCTTGTGCACAACACTGTGTGGGAACATGTAATGGGATTGCTTTGACACTTGGGCACATGGTTTTCCACTTGAATTGGTAGGATTAAAAGTGTTCTTGACTTGGAGTTTAGGTGGAAACCTAATATCTTTTGCAGGAAATTTATTTTCTAGCTTGACACTTAGAAAGTTATGGTGAATTTTAGAGCTTAAACATGCTTGTGGTTTAATGTTTTCAAACCTCCAAAATGGTTTTTGACATGAAAAGTGGCAAACATTTTATGGATTAGGAGCTTACAATGGTGTATTTAGAAACCATGAACCTAGCCTTATATGAAACTACTAAAGTATAGGAAGGTTGTTTAATTTGAAAACCATGGGAACAAGCCTATGTGGAATAAAGTTTGTTGGGTTCAATTTTGGATGAAATTCATGGATCTGGCTCGAGATAAACCTCGACATTATGGTTACTAAAATAAATATCAATGAAGCTAGGAAATTTGGCTTGAGGAAATACTTTATGATGTGAATGACGGGTACAAGTATTCAGTGGCAAAGTCTTACCTGGGCAAAGAAGGCGACTGGGAGAAAATCAATTTTTATGAAAGGTTGAAATTTGACAGAAACATTTTATGTTACAACACCCTTATTAGGAAGTAATCTTGGCCATGCATAAGTAGCAAGGGTTAACTGGCCCTAAAACTACCTCACGGGGCAGTTAACTCAATCATGCATGGGCAATCAATTTTAACTAGACCTAGAACTCCATGTAAGTAGTTAACTAGGCCATACATGAATTAATTGAAGTCTAATTGGCCAAAAATAGCCATGTAGGGTGCATTCATCCTAAATAAGGGAAGAAATATAGTATTATCCCTAGAAAAGGGGGAGAATTGCAGTAAGGGAGCCCTCATTTCTTAAAAAGGGGGATAAATTTAGTTAAGAGTGCACTTGTCCCTAAATAGGGGGGATAACTCCAATAAGAACACCATTGTCCCTAGAAAGGGGAAAAAATAGTGAAAACATGTATGTACACCAACAACCCCCCTTAGCCTAATTTAGGTGAGTATGATGCAAAAAATTGGGTCCCAACAATATATTGCTATGTTAGGAACCCAAGTACAAAACAGTTATGCCTGAAAAAAGGGAGGAAAGAGGGAAAACCCAATAGGAAGAAAACACCCCAAGAAGAGGATAATGTTGAGCAAACTAGCTAGCCTACTTTATTCATGATCACTCTCATGTCCATATGCTTCCACCTATGTTCGATAAATCCACTTGCGTCAAGCAAGTTTCCTACTAGGAGGTAGAGGACCCATCTCCCAAGTTTGGTTGTATATCAAATGCTAAAGAGTTTTAGTGAGGACAACTACCTTCCTAAAAAAGAGAGATAACTCTAGTTATGAGTGCCCTTGTCCTTGAAAAGTGGGGATAAATCCAGTGGGAGAACCCTTGTCCCTAGAAAGAGGAAAAACTAGTAAGAACATGCATGTACACCAATAAAGAAGATCCTAGGAAAATAATGGACAATCCATAAAGGAACACTATAAGGAGCAATATTAGCAAGGTATCGAAGATGTTAAACAAATAAGTCCTTTCAATGGTGTCCATTTTGTTGGAATTCTTAATGATACTGAGAGGGGGGTTGAATCAGTATCATGTACAACTTAAGAAAAAATTTCACTTTACTTTACAATCTATGCACCAAATTATTAGAACATAACAATAAAAGACACAATGTGCGCAAATCATTTGAAGAGAGACTTTATATATATATATATATATATATATTAAATTACATGGATAGATGGGAGACACCAATCTCCAAGATGAGAGCACCAACTCACTCATACATTAGTGGGGACACTGATCCCACAAACAAGTACCTACTTGCAATACCCGGAAACCACCTGTGAAGACACCAATATTCTACGCGAGCACCAACTCGCTATATCAGGCTTCAACTTTTGAAGACACCAATATTCTGCAAAAGCACATACTTGCAGTGTTTATGAACCAACCTAAGATGAGCTTCAACTCAATCCCATTACTAGCACCAACTGGAAGGAAGTTACAACTTCCTGTCCTTGTCCTGTCTCGCCACCCTGAAATATTTGTAGATGTAATTCTTTCTTATTGTCTTTGCACTTGTTTGCTTACTGCTTTTCTTCCTTTGCGAGCACCTGCTACTTGTTCTGCTCGGCGCAACTGTTGTGCCTCACTGTTAATTCTACTCAGCTTCACTCATTGTACTACAACAATTTTGCTCATTGTTTAGCATATTGCTCTGCTTTTGTGCATTTTCTCAATTATGTACGTTCATATGATACTGTGCATCATCTATTATACTGCTCTTTTGTTCTTACATACTTGGATCCCTGTTGTATCTTCCTTTTGGATCAACGAGCAATTGATACCCCAATAATTCAAAGCTTGCTAATTTAGAACACTACATCTTGTGCATCTTCAAACTTAATTCATCATTACAACCTCTCACTTATTTATACTACTCCTTATATTCTTGTTTGGCTGCTTCACACACAAGTTGAGGCTCCTCTAAGTTGGTGACACCCCTTCCTCCTTACTTCTCAGTCAATCTTCTTATTCTTTCATCAACGTGTTCTTTTGTACCATTGTTGAATTGTGATGCTTGTGCGCTAGAGAACCATTGCTTGGTGGGTGTTGCACACTAGTGTACCACTGCTTGGTGGGTCTTGCACACTTTCTTCTTCAAACTGGCACTAAGACCTCTTGCATCTTGCTTTAAATCAATTATTAATTCTCTTTTCTTGACATTAGTGGCAACACCAAGGTTCTAGAAGCTTCAATTCTTCATGTTTCTTGCTTGACATCAATAACAACACTAAGATTCAACAATACCCCCCTTTGGCATTGATGTCAACACCAATCAAAACTAATCTCCCCCTAAATATTGTTGGAATATTTTATATTCCTTGGAAGGTAATAATGTCTTTGTATTATGTCAGAAGATATCCACAATCTTATGTAAAAGAGTAATACATTATATCCCATATTCATTACGGTAAAGTATACTCTTGATATTCATTATTATAGAAAGAGATGTTATTATGGAGAATTATATTATCCCACATGTAATATGTGAGAGTAATTCCTCCTCATCTATTAGTATATAATAGAGTCAAGGGAGTCACATCACTCATCATGAGCTTTACTTATTCAACACAAGTATTGCTATATTGTATTGGGGTTATTGGCATTACTCTCTTGTAAGCTCGAGGGAGATATTTTGGAGATAATAGAAGACTAGCTTCCCATGGACGTAGCCCAATTGGGTGCAACAAATATATCTGGTGTAGTCTTTTATCTTGTTCTCTTTCTGTACTTATTGTTGATATATTATTGTTTTGCATAGATACATAAGCTAGTTTAGCTAGATCCATATCTCTGACATGGTATCATAGCTAGTTGCTATGATCTAGCACCTTCTATTGCTTTCAGACAATATTTTATCATTTGGGCATTGTTTATTTTGTATATTTTCTTTCTATCTAGTAGTCATTGGGCTTCTCTTAAGATTTGAGCATGTTTATGCAGTTTTTCTTTCTAACCCTAACCTTGTTGTAAAGTTTTTTTTTGCATAAATTTTTCAAGGGTTTCTTGATTTTTTTTCTAGATCTATATGATTTTCTGATTCTCGTCAAGGAGATCTATCTTTCGGTTATCAGATCGGCAATTATCGTCCAAGTTTGATACACTTTGTGCAGGTATTCGTCTTCGGCAGATTCGACATTGTTTTTAGCCTCAAACTTGACGTTCACGACCCTTGCTTCCCAGAACCCACTGTTAACCACGTCTTTCCCTACTGCGAACCCGCGAGTGTACTGCAGACCCACGACTTCCAGTGAGCAGAACCGTATATGCTACGACATACTCGCGATTGTTCTCACTGCTAACTCGAGTTTACTTCAGTCTACTCGCTAACCTCCCATGCAGAGACCTGCAAGTGCTTCGGCATAGCTGCGACTTTACTACACAGAAACCCGCAAACACCCCAATCAAAACCGCAACATTCTCCTTTACAGACCCGCGAACCCGCGGCTGACTCTACTGTAAACCCGCGAGTAACCGCGACCTTGACATGCAGAACCCGCAAGTATTAGTTTTTACTCACTAGTTTCCTATTGGAAGACCCGTGAGTGACTTTTCTTGGCACTTTTCAAAAGGGCTGTAAGTAAAAGTTTCTTTCCTTTACTATTTTTTCTATTGTGTTTCTGCAGTTCAGTACGGTAATTTACATCGATTTTCTATTATTCACTTTTTTTTCTCTTGTCATTTATAGCATTTGGGTTTTATTTTTTCTACCATTATGACTTCAGAAGTAGCATATGTTCCTGAACTTGTTGGTCCTAACTATCTTGCATGGAAGAGAAAAATGATTGATGTTATCAGGAGTAAGAATCTATGGAGGATTGTTAATGGTGAACACACGAAACCTGCTGATGCTCAAGTTGTGGCTATATGGGAAGATAAATGTAATCAAGCAAGAGGGCTCATTGGTCAAACAGTTTCAGATAGTCTTCAGGTAAGTATAGAGGTAGAAGACAGCCCCATTGAGGTATGGAAAATTCTTGCTTCTTTATTTGATAAATCTGATGATGTTTTTACTTATTACCTTGAAAAGAATATTTTTGAGCTAGATCCTACTAACTTTGAAAGAGTAGAATTATATCTTGCTGAAGTGAAAACCTTAAATGAAAAATTAAATAATTGTGGTAAAGATTACAAGAAAACAGACACTGCTCTTATAATTCTTGTAGAACAAAAATTGCCATCTTGTTTTGATATGTTCATCCAAATTAGGAATAGAGCTCTTGAATTGTCTCCAAATACCACGAAACCTACTTTTGATGATTTTTGTAAGGGTTGATAAATGAGCAAGAAATGTTAATTGTTTCAGGACAAGTCTCACCTAATAAATCTCTAATGGCACATAATAAGAATCCTAAGAGAAGTTTTAATAATGCTAAAGCTTCTTGTTCACACACTTCAAAACCTACTAATAATTCTGCTAATGCTTCTAATGCACATCATGAATCTAGTAAGAAGAAGAAAGTGTATGATCCTTGTAAGCATTGTGATAAAACTAATCATCCTGAAAAGAATTGCTTTAAATTGAAACGTTTAATGTCTAAGGCTAAAAAGAAAGGTTCTGATGAATCCCAAGTAGCTTTATGCGCATTTGTTGTTTCTTCTAGTAATTCTTCTTCTAATGTGGAATGGATACTGGATTTTGGTGCTTCTAAACATATGACTAGTAATGCTTCTTTATTTACATCTTATGACAATAATAAAAACACATCTCAGAATGTATCTATAGGTGATGGTAAACAACTTTCCGTAATTGGTTCTGGTAATGTTAATGTTGCTAATGGTAAATTGGAAGATGTTTTTCATGTTGAAAATATGCCCATCAACTTACTTTCTATTTATTATGCATGTCAAAAAAGATTTAAATTTGAATCTTGGCCTGATAAATATGTTCTTAAAGATATCAATCAAAATTTCAAATTAGTTTCTTCTGGTCCTGTTGATCATACTGCTAGTTTATATAGACTTGTTGGTTTTAATTCAACTAAAAGAAAATCTTTTTATTCCTATGTTGCTCATGCTGATGAACTAAGTAAATCATGGCATGAAATATTAGGTCATTTGAATTATGGTAAAATGCAAATGTTAACTAAAATGGTACATAGATTATCTCATATTTCATCTAATAACAGTGTTTGTGAAGGTTGTGTTCTTGGTAAACATCATAGATAAATGTTTGATAAAGTTAAAACTTGGCGTGCTAAAGAACCTTTGCAATTAATTCATAGTGACATTTTTGGTCATCTTGAAGTTCCTTCTATATCACATGTAACCTATTTTCTTACCTTTATCGATGACTTTAGTAGAAAATCATGGGTTTATTTCTTGAAAAATAAAAGTGATACTTTTTCTATGTTTCAAACTTTTAAATCCTTCCATTGAAAATGATTATGGTAAAAAGATTAAGACTTTAAGAACTGATAATGGGGGGGAATTCATTAAGAAATAATTTGGAGCTTTTTTATCTAAACATGGCATTTGACATCAAAAGACTGTTCCTTACACACCTCAACAAAATGGTATTGCTGAAAGGAAAAACATAACTTTAGTTGAAATGTCTAGATGTATGCTTTATTCTAAAGGATTACATAAGAAATTTTGGGTTGAAGCCATCAGTTGTGCTAAATTTATTTTAAATAGAGTTCCTACAAAAGTTGTTAAGCATGTTACCCCTGAGGAAAAATGCAATGGAAGAAAACTTGATATTAGTAACTTTAAAGTGTTTAGTTGTGAATGTTGGGATCATATTCCTAATGACAAACGCAAAAAGTTAGAACCCAAATTTCACATGTGTATATTCATTGTTTATTCTGAGGATTCTAAGGCTTATAGGTTGTTTGATCCTTCTAATCAAAGTGTCATCATTAGAAGAGATGTTCAATTTATTGAAGTCTCTCCACCACCTAAGTTTGTTGAACCTCATGTTACTCTGAATATTCCCTTATCACCTGTTGATCCTATCTCGATTACTCCTTCCAGTTCTGTGACTGATCTTAGTTCACCTTCTTCTTCTTCTTCAGGTATTTCACCTGAATGTATTGAATCTCCTGAAGTGACTTTTGCCCCTTCTAACCTTCATGTTTGGGCTCCAAAAACTCTTGAATATGCAGGAAGTGATATCGGAATCTCTTCCGATAGTCATAGAAATAGATCTAACTTTGCTCTTATGACCAAAGTTTTGGCCACAAATGATCCTACTACTTATGCTCAAGCTAAGGGTAAACCTCATTGGAAACAAGCTATGTCTACTGAGTATGATTCTCTTATGAAGAACAAGACTTGGTCTCTTGTTCCTATCCCTTCAAGAAAGAATTTAGTTGGTTGTAAATGGGTTTATAAAACTAATTTTACTAGAGAAGGACAGATTGAATAATATAAAGCTAGATTAGTTGCAAAAGGTTTTAATCAACTTGAAGGTATTGATTATAATGAAAATTTTGCTCATGTTTCTAAAATGAATACAATAAGAACCATTTTATCTATTGTTGCATCTTATAAATGGGAAATATACCAAATGGATGTTAAAAGTGTTTTTTTTAATGGTGATCTTAATGAAGACATTTATATGCAACGGTCTCCTGGTTTTATTCATGTTGAATCATCAAGTTTAGTATGTAAATTACACAAGTCTTTATATGGTCTTAAACAAGCACCTAGGGCTTGGTATGATAAAATTGATGCATATTTCTTGAATAATGGTTTTAAGCGTTGTATATCTAATCCCAACTTGTATGTTAAGCATGTTGATGATATCACTGTTACTGTTTTATATGTGGATGATCTTATTATCACCGGCAGCCAACTTGTTCTCATTCAAAGTCTGAAAAGTGACCTTCAAAAGCAGTTTGAAATGACTGGTCTCGGTATATTGCACTATTTCTTGGGTCTTTAAATTTGGCATCTGGAAGATGGTATTTTTCTCTCTCAACCGAAGTATGCTACATATTTATTGGCTTGTTTCCACATGAGTGATTGTAAACCTGCTCCTACGCCTTTTCAGTCCAATGTAAAGTTAACTGTTGAGTGTACTACTCCTCTTGTTGATGCTACTCTTTATCGTCAGCCAGTCGACAATTTGATATATTTAACTCACAGCAGACCAAATCTCTCTTTTGTCGTCAGTATGGTTTCATGGTTCATGCAGCAACCTCATGAGATTCATTAGTAGGAAGCCAAGAGAATTCTGAGATATTTACAGGGGACATTGTACTATGGTGTTTTTTATTCGAGCAATGCTACAGTTTCACTTTCTGGTTATACATGGATCCAAAGAGGAAGCCAAAAGTGTTACTTAGCTTGATTTGCACTACTTCAGTAAAATGCCCTCCAAGGAGAGAGAAAGTAGCCTCAGAGGATAAAATTGGTCTTGATGGATTCATCTTGTTGTCCTCTACCCATTGGGTATCTCACTTTCCAAATTTGAAGGAAAAATGAGATCACCTTGGTGACCTAGGGATTCAAGAAAATTGGCTAAATGTTAGAAAAGGAGTTTGAGAGGGCATTTGGAAATGCCTGCAAGGAGGGGTTCTTCTGATGATAAAGTTAATCAGATTGTATGGTCTTGTTCTTTGATGAGCTGACTATCCAACCATGGATCCAGATCCTTTCATAGGACTCACACGTGCGAGTTCTTGATCTGCCAAAAGTAAGAAAATTGTTATTTTGCATATTCAGAAGTATGAAAAATTGGCTAAGTGTTGAAAACAGGAGTTTGAGAGCCCAATTGGAAATGCACGCTAGAGTCAGTTCTTGAACTAATAAATTCATCAGATGTTATGGGTCCATTCTTTAGTGATCTGTGCATCCACTCATGGTCTTAGTTTCCAGTATGGTGGTTATATGTATGAAAGATGATCCTGAAACGTTAGTGAAGAATAATAAACATAGTTTATTAAATAAGAAGCCATAGGAATGTATTTAGAAAAATAAACAGAAATTTAATAAAAAGAAATTAACAGAGTTTTTATCAGAGTATAAACAGAAGCATGTTATCCATAAACATAGTTATAATTAATTTAAGAGATTTGAAGAGGTGCAAACGTTGAAACAGCATGATGTTTTGAAAAGGTGTGTTTGTCCATAATGAAGAGGTACGAGTTTGAAAGGGCATGAAGAATTGAAGAGGCATGAACAAAGTATCTAAAGAAGATTCAAATTTGGAAGAGAAGTGTGTCTTGGAGTCCAAAGTTGCAGAAGCGGCCAGAAAATTCCAAGACAGATTGAAGAACCAGAATTAAAGAACATAAACAGAAAAGGGTGGAAGGGTGGAGCTAGGGCAGGTTACAACCTGCTAAAGGGTGTTGGTGCATCCTGTCAGTTGTAGCTGACAAAACAGGGTGTGGGTGCATCCTTCAGTTGTCTCTGAGAATTTGGGTGTTGGTGCATCCAACAAGTAGTGGCTTGCAAATAAATTGTCAAAAACAATTTTGTAGTTAATAGAAATGTGTTGGTGGTTTTCCCTATTGGGTTCCACGATAAATCATTGAGTTCAAATTTGTTCTTACATTTGCAAATCATAACTAACTAAGTGAAAGAATTTTTATTTTTAAATTGTGTCACTGATTCACCCCCCCCTCTCAGTGACATGATCTGATCCAACAATTGGTATCCGAGCAGGTCTCTTCACTAGTAAGTTTAATCACTTGAAGAGAAATCCTAATGGATTAGAAGATGAAGATGTCACTAAGAGTCCACATATTCGATGGTGAAGATTATGTCTTTTGGAAGATTAGAATGAAAAACTATTTGATGTCCATTGGACTAGAAGTATGGGCACTAGTTGAAGAAAGATATGAAGTTCCAAAAGTCACTCCCACAGAAACATAAGACAAGAAGAAACTTTGGGAACATGCAAAGGCCTTAAATACACTACAAGCTGGACTGAGTAAGAAGGTCCTTGCAAAAGTACTAACCTGTACAAGTGCAAAACATCTCTGGGACAAACTGGAAACTATATATGCAGGAGATTCCAAAGTAAAGATGGCAAAACTCCAATTGTTCAAAATACAATATGAAAGTCTAAAAATGAATGATGAAGAAAATATTTCAGAGTACTTCGAGAGAGTTTATAATCCTTTTAATGCAATCAAAGTTTTGGGAGCAAATATACCAGATGATGCGTTAGTTGAAAAGATACTAAGAACACTTCCTATGGGATATAATCCCAAAGTATCCACTCTTGAAGACCGAGAGAAGTTAGAAGAACTTACCATGGATGAATTGTATGGAATCCTCACAGCCTATGAACTAAGACTAAGTATTGAGAATTTCCCCAAAAGAGAAGCATCTTTCAATGTGCTCAAGAAAACAAAAAATCAGAATCAAACCAACCATCATGAAGAATCTGATGTAGAAGAAGACAATTTTATTAGGAAACTTCAAAAAGGATTAGGAAAGCACAAGGGAAAACTGCCTTTCAAATGTTTTAATTGTGGCAAAGTTGGGCACTTTCAAGCCAAGTGTCCTTATCCCAAGGACGACTCTGAAGATGAAGATGACATAAATAGACAATACAAGAAAAAGGGAAAAATCCACTATATGAAAAAGAATTACAAAAACAAAAAGAATTTCTACTCAAAAGAAGAAGACAACAACTCGTTTAAGTTTAGTGACAGTGATGATGAAGTCCTTTTTATAGGTATTGAAGAGTCTAATGAGATAGAAGAAATTGAGCATAAGGAAGAGTCAGAAGATGAAGCAGAGGTTAATATGGAATTAGAACTACTCAGTAATTTGGATAAATTAAGAAGATACAAAAACAAATATAGACAACTGAGAAGTTTTGTATTTGAACAAAAGGAATAACATGAACAGAAAGAAAAAGAGATGGAGAAAATCATGAGCAAACTAAAACACCAAATCCTAGATGCAAATATGATAGAAGAAAGGCTAGATAAGTCTCTTAGAGAGAAACAACTAACCTGTGAAAGAATGGAGGCGAAATTGGTTCACTTAAGAAAAGAGCTTGATGTAAAATTTATCCAAACAAGATATGAAAATAGCTCTAAAATATTAGATAAGATTATAACCACACAAAGGGATCCAAGTAACAAAAATGGAATAGGTTATTTTCAAAAAGAAAACCAAGTTGGCTCAAAATCTTATGCAGCTTCTCTCGTTACATTCAAGAAAGAGGAAGAAAAGACAAGCAATGATCAAAACTCCTGAGAATTATTTCCACCCATCAAGAAGGAAGTCAAGACAACTCCAAAGAAGGTTTATCAAAACAGGTATCCTCACATTTTCTTTGGTTATTTTTATGCATGCTCTAACTTCAGACAAAAAGATATGAACTGTAGAGCATATGGAAGGAAAAATTTGAAGGTTAAAAACTATAACCTCAAAGACAAACAAACAACTGGTCAAGTTAAGAGCAAAAATAATATCTCCTTCGCAACTCTATAAGAAAGGAACTTAGAATGCTTCAATTGTCATAATTATGGACATAAAGCAAGTAATTGCCGATTGATGGAAATATCAAAAAGACTAAAGGACATTAGAGAGAAAAAGAAGCTTTGGAAAGAAAGAACATTAAAAGAATAATGTCTTACTACCTTGAAAACACAAGATAAAGGAAATTTCTGGTATGTTGATGTGAAGAACCTGCAACAATTAATTAATGAGAATATGCGAGATAGAAAAAATAACAGAACTCAGAATTGCTTTTATTGATCGCAGGCCACTTCGAGGGGGCAAGCTCCTTTGAACAAGCTCAATACAAATAACTTCACCGTACTTTCATTGGTCTCAACACAAACTTATATACTAAGTCTAGGCGCCAATACCATGGGTCAATACAATGTGTCAGTACAAACCATGGGCCAATACAAACTATGGATCAACAATTACTATGGGACGACTTACAAAGCATATGCCTCCAACAACAATAAGACAAACTATGGATCAACAAATACTACGGGACGACTTACAAAGCATATGCGTCCAACAACAATAGACTAACAAAGTAAATAGAAGGGTTGACATTGGTTCCTGACAGTTGACAATGGTTGTTCAAAACACATGACATGAGATGAGGACAAGTTTTTAAACTTGAAAAAACAGAAGGTACCTCATGGAAATATTTGGAGAAGAAAGGAAGACTCCAAAGATGTAGAAGAAACAAAGATTTCAAACATCAAAGAAGTTTCCCAAGATGATGAGGAGTATAATAGTGTTGTAGATAAGAATGACATTTATTATGATGGAAGGAAATATAAAAATATAAAAGAACACACCGATGGAGATGAAGATGATGAAGGAGAAGTTCGTGATGATGGTGGAACTGACAGTGAATGTTTTTTCTAAAAACTCCCATGACTTAGAAGAGAACCCTGAAAAGAGCATTAGAATGGATCATATACTCAGGGGGAGTTAATATAATAAAAAATGCAATTGGTACTTGAAAAATATCCTTTGGTAAGAAGAAAAGGATGTGTTGAGATTGTCATCAAAACAAGAATAAGAAGAGTCATAAGAGTACTTGGTAAAAGCCTATCTCCCACAAAAAACAAGAAGAATTGTAGAAGTGACAAATTAAACAAATTGATTTTGTCAAGAGACCATTCATGTGAAAAAAAAATGAAGTTCATAAGCACAAGTAAACATTGAGAAGTTCATCTCCATAATCTTCAAATTTTAAAATTTTAAAAGATGACGTAGATCAGAAATATGATCTACTAATGTCTCATTACTTGGTTAATAAACCCCTGTTTTTGTTTTCAAAACAATTGGTATCAACTACCACAATTGGATTTGATCCAAGTTTTGAAGAAGGAATGTGTTGGCAAGAGGAGAAGCACTGTGATAGGGGGGGTTTATGAACTCATCATCCAAGTTCTCATTCAAAGAATCACTACAAAAAATGTAAAGAAGAATGTTAACTAGATGATCGGCGCCAAGTCCAAGTTAACTAGAGGAGGAGAAGCAAAAGAAGGGCAATTGTCTAAAAGAGGAACAATTGTAAACTCTAGGTTAAAATGGTTACAGTAAAAGGGCATAAAAAGTTACCCTTTGTCATTGTTGTCAAAGGGAGAGAATTTTTAGGTGTTCCCATCAATGCCAAAGGGGGTGATTGTTGGCAATATGGAAATATAGGTTGGCATTGATGGCAAATAAGATAAGAGACATTGCCTATGATGACAAAGCAGATGACATGGCATGTATAATGATGTGGCATGGTTGAATGTGATGACATGGCATGTATGATGATAGGGAAGATATGATGACATGGAATCACATAGATGATGATGTGGCATGAATTTGAAATCATTGTTGTATTATGACATCATTCTGGAGAAATATGGCAAATTGGTGAAAATAAGGAAATTAACTAAGTATGGAATAATTAATCAAAACTAGACTAAGAGGGTCTAAGATAATGCCCGCCACAATTCATGGTTTGATTAAAATTATCGCACCATGGTACCAGGATATATCTTGTTATAGTGGCTATCTAGTCATGGTCTCAGTTTGATTTCATCACTTCTGAGGAGAAAGTTCTAGGTCTGCCAAAACAGGGTTTTGCACCAGAACAAGTAAAAATGACCAAGTAGTCTAAGGAGAATTCCCGCCATAAATTATGGGTTGAAGTAAATTCCTGCAGCGTATGGTCAGGTTGTAGTGTGTCGGTTTGGCTACCTATTCATGGTCTCATTTTGCATTAATCATTTTTTAGGTGAAAGTTACAAGGCTTCCAAACTAGGGTTTCAAAATAAACTTGGAGGAAATTCTTGAAAATGACTGAGTGTTGGAAAAACTAGTCTAGGTGGCCTTGAGGAAATGCCCGTTGTACCTTATAGGAGCATGAAAAAAATATATCTGAAACTACAATCATATAGCTTGTTGAAGTGGCTATCTCACCATGGTCTCAGTCCTCAAAGAAGATGGTGGATGACAACGATATGGATCTACCAAAATTAGGTTTCAGATTGCTTGTACACCAAAGTGACAAAATCTGCCTAAGTGGCCTCAGGGAAATTCCCACCACATCGCATAGGATGATGAGAAAAATATTTTGAAAATGTGGATCTCTAGAGTGTTGTATGGTGCATCTGACCATATGATTACCTTATCAAAAAGGGGTTTGAGGAAGAAGATATAAGTCTGCCAAAAGTGCTACTTAGCTTGATTTTCCCTACTTTAGTAAAATGCCCGCCAAGGAGAGAGAAAGTAGCCTCAGAGGATGAAATTGGTCTTGATGGATTCATCTTGTTATCCTCTACCCATCGGGTATCTCCCTTGCCAAATTTGAAGGAAAAATGAAATCACCTAGGTGACCTAGGGTTTCAAGAAAATTGGCCAAGTGTTAGAAAATGAGTTTCAGAGAGCATTTGGAAATGCCTGCAAGGAGGGGTTCTTCTGATGATAAAGATCATCAGATTGTATGGTCTTTCTCTTTGATGAGCTAGCTATCCATCCATGGAGCCAGATCCTTTCATAGGACTCACACGTGCGAGTTCTTGATTTGCCAAAAGTAAGAAAAATGCTATTTTGCATATTCAGAAGTATGAAAAAATGGCTAAGTGTTGAAAACGAGAGTTTGAGAGCCCACTTGGAAATGCACGCTAGAGTCAATTCTTGAACTGATAAATTCATCAGATGTCATGGGTCCATTCTTAGTTTCCAAGTATGGTGGTTATATGTGTGAAAGATGAACCTGCAAAAGTTAGTGAAAAATAATCAACAAAGTTTATTAAATAAGAAGCTACAGGAATGTATTTAGAAAAATAAATAGAAATTTAATAAAAAGAAATCAACAGATTTTTTATCTGAGCAGAAACAGAAGCATGTTATCCATAAACATAGTTATAATTAATTTAAGAGATTTGAAGAGGTGCAAACGTTGAAAGAGAATGATGTTTTGGAAGGCGTGTTTGTCTAGAATGAAGAGGTACGAGTTTGAAAGGGCATGAAGATTAGAAGAGGCATGAACAAAGTATTTAAAGAAGATTCGAAATTGGAAGAGAAGTGTGTCTTGGAGTCTAAAGTTGCAGAAGCATCCAGAAAAGTCCAAGACAGATTGAAGTACCATAATTAAAGAACATAAACAGAAAAGGGTGGAAGGGTGGAGCTAGGGCAGGTTACAGCCTATTAAAGGGTGTTGGTGCATCTTGTTAGTTGTGGCTGACAAAACAGGGTGTGGGTTCATCCTTCAGTTGTGTCTGGGAATTTGGGTGTTGGTGCATCCAACAAGTAGTGGCTTGCAAATAAATTGTAAAAAACAATTTTGCAGTTAATAGAAATGTGTTGGTGGTTTTCCCTATTGGGTTCCACGATAAATAATTGAGTTCAAATTTGTTATTAAATTTTCAAATCATAACTAACTAAGTGAAATAAATTTTGTTTTAAAATTGTGTCACTGATTCACCCCCCCCCTCTCAGTGACAGGATCTGATCCAACAGGGGAACCTAGTCCCTTGGGTTTTGGGGGATGATGTAAAATCCATCATGCCATTGGGTTGGCTTCACAAGCATTGGTTGGAAATTTTAGGGTAAAATAATGTGTGGGAAAAAACATAGGGTTTGGTTGAGTCAAGTCTAGAAAGCAAGCCTAGGTTATAGTCCATAGTTCCTCCTCCTAGCCAAATGGTGGATGGGTTTTCTTTTCCAATTTGCAATAGATGTGGAAAAAACATTGAGGAAAAGTTGGTGTTGGGATTCAAATCCCTTATTGCTTAGGTGGATGCAAAATTCATTAAGGAGATTGATAGTATGGAGGAATTACCATATGTTAAATAACAATTTTGAAAATTTTTAGTTTTGGAATTTTCATTTACATGGATTTTTAATTTAGGGAAGTATAAAAATTTATATTTTTATTGAAGAAATGAGGAAACGATGAATGTTTGGATGCCTACCTTTCCAATCCTCCTTGCTCTTCGAATTCACCCTCCCTCCACTTCTCCACGTTGACGTTGGAAGCTCTGATCGCTCGAGCATTTTTGGTTAATTCGGTTAATGAACAGTGGACGCGAAAGCGACCTGTTTTTTGGCTTTTAATATATTAACCAGAATGTGCGCACATTATGTATTTCAATAACGCTCGAGCGTTATAGTGATACATAACTCTCGCGCGTTATTGAATTCATAATGCTTGCACGATATGATTTCCTATCTCGCATGTTAAGTGACATTGCAGGCTCGTGCTTGCCCATGCCTAGTTCAAAGAAATGCGCACACGTTTTCGTTTTACTAAATTTTAGCGCGTTTCGTGAAAGCACGATTACATCTAAAAGGTCCCTCAACTTCATGTGAGGGCCCGAAGAGTACTCATTATGTAAGTGGGGATTTATAGACAATGGATGCAAGTACAGTGATATTAGATTAGCTGATGAAAAAATAGGAAGGCATGTCCAAAGATGCTTTCATCATACAAAATGATTTCTTTAATGAGCATGGTTATATAACTTGTAAAATGCTATGTGGACTAGGCAATGCTCCATTGGTCTTTCCAATGTGGGAGAAAACGAGAATTGTGATTGTTAGTTGGTTATACTCTTTTCAAAATATCCTAAGAATCCCATTTGTATCATGGTTGAATATTTAAAGCAATAGCATATCAAGATTTGCATTGAAGTTCAACTCCCAACTAGCACAAACAAAAAAATAGTGGTGGATTGGTTCATTGAATTGCACACAAATATTGGGCTTTTTACAATTTTGAGTGGGCCTGATATTTAATAATATGTGTTTTATTCTTGAAAGTTACGACTTCAAATCAAGACGAGAATAGGCTAAAACACCTCCATAAATAAAGGGGTCCCTTGTACCACAAACCAAGGGGTTTCATATGTCAATTTGATGTCTAGCTTTGTTATTGTTGCTATTGTTGTTTTTATTGTTGTTGCTACTAATAATGCTTCCTATTTCTATTACATTAATCATAATAACAATGCTAAAACACAAATGATGACTTAAATATAGAAATTACCACCCATTGATAATGACATTTTTAGATAAAATATCATACAAATTAGACTTGTGCTCTAACTTTGTCTATGGATGCATATCGTAGTTGTGTTTCTTCAAAGAAGTGGGTTTGTGCAACATTTATGCAATGCATGTTGCATAATGGACCTTAGTAGTTTGTGTGCAACATTGTGGGATTTGTGTTAGTGTCAATGTAATAATAAAGGGCATGGTTTCTTAGAAATTATAGGGTTGAAGTGGAGGGAAAGAGTATATACACTACTAAATCAAATAGTACAAACTATGTCTAAAATGGAGTTTTTATCTTATTAAGCACATAATATTATATAATAATTTGATTTCTAATTTTAATTATTATCAATAAAATAAAATATAAAACATAAAATTTTAAATATAAAACATAATTAAAAATTATTAATACATTTGTTTAAAAAAATGAGTTATCTAAAGATTTCGAAACAAAATATTAATTTACAATTTACCCTAATCTCTCAAGTAACTTGGTATTTCATGCTGTGAATATTTAATGAATAAAGAAGGAACTAAGAATTATTGATGGTTCTTTGTATAGAATGCATGTAATGCATTTTCTATAGTTAAAATGTGTAATATGAATTGCATAGAAAGGTTGTGGAATCCCTCGTTTAGAGTAACTAGTTATCATATGCAGTTATTAAAGAAAAAATGAGAGCTAATGAAAGTGTGATGCATACTAACAAGTAAAGGTTATGCAACTCATAAAGGTGATGATTGAATCATCCTAGTGGGAATGTGCAAGCATGCTCATAAAAGTTGCAGGATATGAACCAACAACTTATGTGTAAGGAATTGGAGTAAGTGATGGAATTTCATTAACATAAAATTTGTCACAAATGGAATAAGACATTCCAATATGTGGATTTGTAGCATTTTTTTATTTGTGACATGCGGAGGAAGGTAATTTTCATATCGTATAATTATCACGTTGGGGCCTTGCTAGTTTATTCCTTTGAAGAGATTTCATTATTGTTAAGAACTTTGGGTTTCATGCCTTCGGATTTGAATGGATATGAATGGGAAGAGCCTGTCAATTAAATTGGGTTGTTGCTTTCTTGCATTATTTATAGTTATCCATGACAAAATGTATCCTTATGACATCTTTCAACCATCTTATGCAATAAAAAATTTAGCCTTTTTATAATATTTTGACTTATCATCTTATATCATTTGCTATTTATGGGGCAACCTCAATATCATTAGAGGATATTTTCTAAGATAGACAATTGGCAATTTGACAACTGTCCGAAGTGTTTCTGCTAAGTAGGATTTTCTACTAATGTAGGCATTATCTGCATTGGTTTATTTGACCATGTTCTATGCATATGTTCCTTATAAATCTATGGTGTAAACCATCATTAAATTTGTAATCCTTAAAGTGAGAGTATAATTATATATGGTGCATCATCAACAAAAAAGCTATCTTCTACTCTCTATATATGATGTAATTCAATACTTGTATGCAATTGATGCACTAGGATGTCCCATCATCTTACTTTTAGTGAAATACGTGGACTAAAATAGACCCAAGAATAAATGACCGTCTTTTAGTAGATTAGAGCAAACATGAAGCCTTCCAAAATTAGATTTCTCTCAAGAATTCATGAAAACATTGATAATGAAATAGAGTCATAAGTGCAGTTTAAAGGAGAGCATGGAGACAAAAGTGAGAACTCATATGCAATGGATGTAAGTCAAGTATGAAGAGTCTCATTTTGTAAGTGAGAGTTCATATCTAGTGGATGCAGGTAAAGTATAAATAGTACTCATTATGTAAGTGAGGATTCATAGACAATGGATGCATGTGCATTGATTTGGATTAGTTGATGACAAACTAGGAAGGCATGTCCAAAGCTGCTTTCATCATACAAAACACTTTCTTTAATGAGCATCGTTATATAACTTGTAGAATGCTATGTGGACTAGGAAACACTCCATTGGTCTTTCCAATGTAGGAGAAAATGAGAATTGTGATTGTTAGTTGGTTATACTCTTTTAAAAATATCCTAGGACTCCCAGTTGTATCATGGTTGAATATTGAAATCAATAGCATATCAAGCTTTGCATTGAAGTTCAACTCCCAATTAGCACAAACAAAAATATACTGGTGGATTGGTTCATTGAATTGCACACAAATATTGGGTTTTTTACAATTTTGAGTGGGCCTAATATTTAAGAATATGTGTTTTATTCTTGAAAGTTAGTTTCATATGCCAATTTGATGTTTAGCTTTGTTGTTGTTGCCACTGCTGCTAATAATGCTTCCTATTTCTATTACATTAATCATAATACCAATGTTAAAACACAAATGATGACTTAAATATAGAAATTACCACCCACTGATATTGACATTTTTAGATACAATATCATACAAATTAGACTTGTGCTCTAATTGTTTCTATGGATGCACATCATAGTTGTGTTGCTTCAAATAAGTGGGTTTGTGCAACATTTATGTAATGCATGTTGCATAATGGACTTGAGTGGTTTGTGTGCAACATTGTGGCATTGTTGTTAATGTCAATGTAATAATAAAGGGCATGGTTTCTTAGAAAGTATAGGGTTGAAGTGGAGGGAAAGAGCATATACACTACTAAATTAAATAGTAGAAACCATCTAAAATGGAGTTCTTTATCTTTAAAAGCACATAATATTATATAACAAGAAAAAATAGCAGCAGAGCTGCTTATACCTGCCTTTTGAAAATAGTTTATAAATAATTTAATTAATAATTGTATATAGTTCAAAAGTAAAAGCATTAATGGACTAGTGGTTAAGGCATATTAGTGTATTGGTTGGTCAATGATTAAAGGGTTTGTGAGTTTGTGGATTAATCATGAGGGGATGTGTTGGTTAGTGGGGTTAATGGTGAACGACTTAGTTGTTGATGATGATGATGGTTAATGTTCTATGAAACCTACTGTGGTCTATTGGACCTTAAGAGAAAAGAAGGGAATTATTTCGTTTGCTTTAAAATTTTCTTCCTATGCTCAAAAAAGCTTGAAGAGGCTTTCCTAGCTCACTATAGTTTTGGTAGGTTAGGAGGTTAGGAAGGTTTGTATTGAAGCAATGATTATAGTATGGAGTGGTTGGGGTTAGATTGGATTAATGATTTAAGAGATAATGGGTTAGGTATTAGGACCTTCATGGTAATGAGTTGGGTTAGTTGTTCATGTTTGACTTAAATTTAGAGGGTTAATGTGTTAAATGGGATTTAACATGATTTAATGGCTTAGTGGTTAAATATGATGAATGAATTAGAGGGTTAGTGAGTTAAAGGTTAGAGGCCCTTGAGATAATGGATTAGCAATTAGAGATTAGGTGTTGGGCCTTATTGGGTTAGTGGATTAAAGGTTAAGGATTAGGGATTGAAAAGTTAAAATACTAAGAAAAAAATTATAGGTGAGTTAATTGATCAAAGTTGATGACTTAGAATTTTAATAAATTAAAGGTTGAAAATTCTTATTATGTTTATTAGCATTTTCATCACAAATGACTAAAAATTCTACACTTATGCCAAATAAATGATCCTATATATATATATGAGTTAAAACTTCTCTGGAAAAAATATATGAGTTAAAATCACCTTAATTTTATAATATTCATATTTTTCCTATTACATTTTTTATTACATTTTTTTTAATGGTATATTTTTATGTAAATTTCATCCTTTTATAATAAAATATGTTATTTTTATCTTAAAAACTAATTTAATATATTATGAAAATAAAACTTAAATTATTTTTATACAATACATTAAAGATATAATTTAAAAAAAAATGTAATATAATCAATAAATATTTTTTATATTAAATGCTATAATTCATTTGTCATGTGATTCATAAAATTTAGGCTTAACTAATTATAGTCTATACCAATGACGTGAGAAACTCCTAGCATCTCAATTTACTTGATAAGTGAAAACAACTAACCTACTTTGATTCTTGTGCCATACGGTGAACTCATGTGATGTGAATGGCAAAGTTGGGACACCTGCAAGCGAACATGTGACTTCAATTAATACTACTCTAAAAACAAGAAACCAAAAGATACAAGAGGGATATGTGCCAAGGTAAGGTTTTATTATTATTTTAATTATATTTAAATAATTTTGTATTTCTAACCAATCCTAATTAAACCACGTAAAAATTGTAACATTATAGCTGTTATCCAATAAAAAAACAATAAATATATACTTTAGAAATTATTCAATTAGAATACTGTAACAAAATTTGTTTCATTATTAGAAAAAAAATTGGAAGTTAATTAAAAATATTTGTATTTGAATACAAATGGATAATAATTTGATTTCTAATTTTAATTATAAATATAAAACATAAATACAAATTATTAATAGTACATTTGTTTTAAAAATGAGTTATCTAAAGATTTAGAAAGAAAATATTAATGCACGGTTTATCCTAATCTGTCAAGTAACAATTAGAATACTATAACCAAATTTATTTCATTATTAGAAAAAAATTTGGAAGTTAATTAAAAATATTTGTATTTGAATGCAAATGGATAATAATTTGATTTCTAATTTTAATTATAAATATAAAACATAAATACAAATTATTAATAGTACATTTGTTTTAAAAATGAGTTATCTAAAGATTTAGAAAGAAAATATTAATGTACGGTTTATCCTAATCTGTCAAGTAACTTGGTATTTCATGATTAATCCCTCTAGGTGCTCCACCACCCAGAAGTCGATTTTTGTTGAACACGTGGCGATGATGTTGACAATCAGCCTTTAGTGGAATTGTGACCCAATCCCAATGCATATTCATTTTTAGTGGAATTGTGACCCAATCCCAATGCATATTCATGTTTGTGTATCTGGCGGAGAGCCTATCAAGAGCACGGGGTTGATGTTTGATAGTGAAGGATTCTTGTTTTCAAACCTTTTTTGTTTTTGTTTTGCGATCTTCATTCCACGAGACGAGACTTTCAATGTAGAAAAAAACACAACATCCATATCTGCACCAAGTTCTTTTTGGTCCGGATACTTCCAGCTTGTTTCGTTAGACTTTCTCATCAACGAGTGGCTGAGCAAATATTGTTCGTTCTCTTATTCGTTACACTTTCTCATCAACGAGTGGCTGAGCAAATATTGTCGGCACAATAATTGGAACTTATTCATTACTCAATCTCTTTGACCTGTAACAACACAACTCCTGGCTAAGCACAGTCCATTCCCTTCAATTAAACCCATCTTTCAGTGAGAATACTGCAGAGTACATCTCTTCTCATTATTGATTGCTTGCTGCCTGCTGTTTTATTCATAATCTCGTCTGCTCGTTTCTATATATATATATAGTCATATTCTCTTCTATCCTGCTTTAATTTCATGTGCTGTTTTGATTTTACTTGTTGGCGCAAACAATGGATATTGTAACCGGAACCGCAAGCATTACCAGCGCTATATTTTTTCCACTCTTCCAACAACTCATCCGACAGATTGACGATGCTATTCATTTGGATGACAACCACCAGCTTCTGGAAGAGCAGTTAAATCGTATGAAGAGCCTCCTGCTTCATATTAACTCTCACTTCCAACATCAGCAGAGGGAGCCACCGGATTCTCTGAAGAATTGTTTGCGAAAGATGCAACGTGAAGTTGGGAAGGCCAGAGAATTGATCCATCGCTCACAACGCCCCTGGCTGTGGCACTGTATTGACTGCATGCTTTTGAAGCCCAAAGTCTTTACGCAAATCCGAGAGTGGAAGACGACTTTTGATGAGTTATTTGTGGAGCTTCGAACGGATATTCGAGTGATTCACGATGCTCAACAGATTGCGTCCACGGCAACACACCAGGAAGCTGTACTACTTCAAGACCAACCACACACCGGATTGGTAGGGGTAGAAATCAAAGCTGCCGAGACACGGCTACATACCTGGGTTTCGGAAGGACCCCCTGTTCCCATAATTGGTGTATATGGTATGGGTGGGGTGGGAAAAACAACATTGCTCAAGAAAGTCTACAACACCTATGTTGAGGTTAGTCACATTTTTGATCATGTAATTTGGGTTACAGTTGCTCAATTTCCAATTGTGCAGATTCAAAATGATATTGCTTCTACAATACAATTAGATTTGGCCAACTGTTCGGCTGATATGCGGAAGATGAAGTTGTGTGCATATATGAAGACCAAGAAATTCTTTTTGGTTTTAGACGACATGTGGAGCACACTGGATCTGAAAGAATTGGGCGTGGAATTTGGCGAGAACAAAGGGAGCAAACTTGTTTTCACAACTCGAAATAGAGATCTGATTCGAGAAATGAATGCAAAACAGTCCATGCAATTACAAGCCCTACTACCAGAGGAGGCTTGGGAGTTGTTTTGTAAAGTAGCTTTCGAAGACGGTCATGTTGCAGACGATATAGAGAATATTGCGCGACAAGTGGCTGAGGAGTGTCAGGGGTTGCCGTTGGCGATAAAGGTAATAGCGTCAACAATGATGGGCAACACAGCTGTGGATGAGTGGAAGCTTGCTTCAAAGCAGATGCAAAAAGTGGATTTAAATTTTCCAATTACTCATCCTCGAATTGATCAAGATTTGTATCAACGATTGAGATGGAGTTACGATAGTTTGCCTGATGCTAATTTGAAAAACTGCTTTCTTTCCTGTGCCCTGTTGGGTGAAGATGCTGCAATTCTGGTGGAGGCGCTGGTGCAAGTGTGGATCGCAGAAGGCCTGGTGAAGACCAAAGACGATGCGGAGTATGACTATTTATTAAAAACCGGTCTCAGCTATGTAAAGTTACTCGAAAATCGTTGCTTATTCCAAGTGAAAGAGGGTGTCATTACAGTTCACGACATGGCAATTTATATTGGAGAGAATGAGGAGAATTGTGTATTGAGGGCAGGTCAAAGTCTCCAACAATTCCCCCACATCCCAGATTCGCATAACTGCAAACGAATATCAGTTTGGGGCAATGATATTACGGCTTTGCCGGCAAAGGAATTGAATTGTCCCGAAATTGACAGAAATTCCAGAAGCTTTTTCGCTCAACCTCAGCTCTCTGAAGATATTGGACTTTTATGGCGTACCCATACGATCATTGCCAACATCATTGTGGCAATTGACACAACTTGAGTTGCTCTATTTGGGTTGGACTAAGATTGAATGTATACCTGAAGAGATAGGTAATCTTTCAAATCTTCAATTCTTGTATCTTAAATTTTGTAAAAATCTAAAATCGTTGCCTTCTCAAATAGGACAACTTAAAAATTTAAAGTATCTCAATATTCAGGGATGTAATTTCAGTGCAATCCCTGATGAGATTTTAAAGCTTTCAAACTGCTAGATTGTGCAGAAGCGAACCTAAACAAATACAAATTCTGATATGTGCCATCAGAAGTTTTGAAATATTTTCGATGAAATGTCTCAAACATTTTGAAATATTTTTTTATGATATGTGTCTCAGATAACTGGAAAAACTAAATTTTACTGGGCCAGACTACCCCAGAATCGCAGACTACTATATAAAAATAGAAGAATGTAGCAGAAGTGAACTTAAACAAATACAAATTCTGACATGTACCAGAAATATTTTTTTATGTAGCAAGCCTCAATCATTTTAACTTGAATGGTTGTTTCACCTTGGAAATGATGCCAAATTCCTTCGGTAATTTAAGTCAACTTTGCCATCTGTGTCTTTGGCAGGCTGAAGTAAATTGACAATCTCAAGCATAACATTTGGAAATATCAGGACGATGTATCTTTGGCAGGCTGAAGTAAATTGACAATCTCAAGCATAACATTTGGAACTATGAGGACGATGGAAAGCTTAGACCTTTAAACTTGTACACGGAAGCATTGCCTCCCCAAGTCAGATTAGCTCTCCCCGGAAGAATTAAATTTGTCCCACACAAACTTAACAGAATTGTCGATTGGTAATGGAGACCTAAGCAATTTGACAATTCTGAAATTACAATGACCTTTTGTTGGAAATGTTGCGGCCTTCGTTCTTTAACCTAACGGGTTTAAAGGAATTCTCACTTCATTTCAGCAACAAGTTGTGTCACATATCCAAATTCTAAATATTTTATGTTGTAAGAAAAACATTATGTGTTTATGTTATTGTAACGTTTTATGATTATTGACCAAGTGGGGTCAAAGATGTCTTTAATTAATTATTATAGATATTTTATTATTAATAAATAAAAAAGGAGACAAATATTCAAGGAAGGTTGTTGAATGAGTGTTCACTGACCCACGAGCAGGAATGGACTGGGGTGAGAGAAAACTGACACTTAGCAGCATCCTCAATTCACTTCTAGCTCTTGTATGGGGAAACTTCCATATTTTTATGGTCATGTTCCCCAAGCAAGTGGAACTGAGCAGGAGGCTCATTAACTAAGAAACTGACCAAAGACCTAGGCATGCTTTATTTACCCATCGAATTCAGTAGGAGGTTGTTGAGTTTTTTTTACCTTGTGATAATTTCTGAGAGAAAGGAAGAAGAGAGCACAAGAGATTCGATGAGGGGAAAGCTACAAAGTGATTGAAGGAGATAAGATTGCATTCTGAACTAGTACAGCTTTATGCTGAGTTCAATATTGCTAAAGGCAGAAGTATTATTGTTGAGTTGCAGAGGAATTTATTCCATTCTCCACACAGCATCTTCGTCCTAGTGGTTCAGTGAACAGGCCCGGGGGTCCTAAGGAAAGTGACTTGGTTGTCTTCAGGTTAAGGTTGGGAGGAACAAACTCCTTTGGAAGTTTGTCACCCTCTACTGTTAACAGGCTTCATTGTGTTATCTTATTTACTTTCTGTCATATTAGTTTATGAATGATAAAAATTCTGAACTATTATCTATCTCATAAAATAATCTTTTACTTAACTGCTAGATTGGAATGCTAATTTGAAAGTTCATTTCTGAATAATGGAGTTATGATCGAATGAAATACTTCTCTACATTTTTCCACACACAATTAAGTGTCATACTCTAGTACAAAGAAGTTAGATTATAGATAGATTTGAATGATTCATTATGAACAGGGTGATTAATGCTGAATAGAAATAGTAAACTTCAATGCTGCTCAAAATTATAAATATAATATTAATATCAGGAACATAATCTTATAGTTATGTTTTCTCTTATATACTAACATCAAATACCAAACCTAAATAATAATTATACTATGTCAGAATTGAATCGTTTTCAATGTATATTTTTTTATAAAACTAAATATATGATCATAGAAACAAAGTATTTAGATAAGTATAAATCTCTCCATAAACTAGATGTATACTATCGAAACAATGTAGTAAATTTATATACATAAACCTGTTATTTTCTTTACATCATGAAGGCAGACATATCATAGGATTTTGCAATAAAATAACTATAGTTTAAATCTCAAAGCAAACTATAGAATCGCTATAGGTTTCCAAGATATTTATTAATACTCCTTATTAACCATAAATAGCATATGCTGCTAGAATCATATAAGATTAGATTTTAAATAATCAATCAAATAATTAGGTCTTGAATATATTCTGGAAACCGTATTAAGTTACCTAACATCCATCTCTGTTGAATTCGTGCATAAAATAATTCATATTCACTTTTGAATGCCTTTTCTATAACGGAACAAAACTATAATAATTAAACAATTAAACATTTTACAACCAAGAAATTTAGCTAGGGTTTAATCCTGAAATAATTCATAACTGCAACGAAGTGTATTAAGTTATCCAGTGTCATTAAATACTATGAGTATTTATCAAGTTACTCCATGCTACAACTTACGCTTCAACCTAGAAGCTAGGGTTTGAACGGAGTTTAACTCTGTGTACATAAACTTATAATTAAGTTAACTTCATTAGTGAAACTAAGTTTAGTAACCATATAATCCATGTGAAAATCAATAAACTACGAATACAAGTTAAGACGTCATTTTATTACACAACAAAATTAACGCAGAGACATTATCTCGACGAACACAACTCTAATGCACATAAAAACCAGATGAGAAATTTAGGGTTCGGAATCGTGGTAAATTATGTACTCTATAAAGAGTTTGATTACAAATTTAAAAGCATCAAAAAAACAAATGTAAAATCATAAACTAAGTTACGGGGTCGATACCCTTAAGTCCCTGCATTATTCTTTTAAAAACTGAATACATCCACTTAAGCATTACGAGCTAGCTTATCAATTTTAACAAGTAGAAATTTTAAAATCTATTGAACAGGGATCGAAACCACAGTATGGCCGTAATAGTTTTACTATTAAGTTTAAAAATTACAAACGAGCTCTGCTCTGTCACATATTATGTTACAATGTAGAGAAGACCCGACAGGTTTATTTCATGCCCAGAAAATAAAAATACAACTACAACAAGTATAGGGTTTCACCCTAAGTAGTTTTCAATATCCTTTATGACTATAAAACCTTTCCAGAACGAATCAAACAGAGACTAAAGCAAACCAAAACTCCAGGGTTTGAAACCCTTTGCATTATCTTTTACCATTTCTGCCCACGGGTTACAAAATGGCCAAACAAACATTAAAAACAAATTACAGAGTGATTTTGCTTCTCGACGAAATCACACAGACCGGCCACCATCACCATTGTTTCAAGAGAAACGTTTAGGGTGTCCATGGGAGTCATCGAGGCTTACCAAGACCGTAGTGTCCCTTAGAAGCTACCCTCGTAGTCTCCATAACTCCAGTAATGGCATGAGGCAAAACCTAACAACAAAGCATTCAAGTATTGGTTAAAAGAGTTGAAAGAGAAATCGTAATGCAAGTATAAACAAAGTTACCCAATCAAAAATCTTGTTAAAACTTGGAGTGGCCAGCTTACCTTCGGTTTCAGGTATCACCACTGAAGCAGCGCCGTTAACTTCTCCAACAAACATTGTGGTCATGCTTATAGTCACAAGGAACCTGGCTTGGTAGAGATCCACAATCGAACCGTGGAAGGGTTAAAAGAATTTTCAAACCACAAAAATTTCGAGAGCCTATCGGCTCACACAGCAAACCATGCAAATGAATGGAGGTAATACGTTTTAGTGGTTTCATTGCTAAGTTAGGGTTTACACAAAAACAAATCCATCACGTGGTTCAACAACGCAGAGCTTGCCACGTTACACAACACATTAAATAGCATTTATGTAAACATCCTGTCAAGGTCCAGTCTCCTGCCAACAATGCATACCACCTTGGTTACATTGGCATACCTTACATACAATCAAATCCCTTTTCTTTAATAACCATGTTTTCCATCGTTTAAGTCTCTACGTAACCATGCCACGAGAGTGCCACCAAGCAATCCACTGAGGGTGCATTAAAGGGCCTTAAAAATCAACGCAGTCGAGTTTAATTACTCTTGCCAGCCTTGCAATTCCCCACCCTTAAAGTCTTGGATCACGACTTTAGTTTAAGGCTTGGCCATTTGCTAAGTTTCACCTTTATACAATTTCAGTCATCCAAGTTTAAAACCTTAGCTATGGCATAACATTACTGTATACCTTTGACAAAGTAAAATGTTAATGTATTGCGTAGTTTGTGGTATAGATAAATCGTATTACACCCTAGAACTATCACACATTATATTACAAGTATATATGCTTGTGGTTATGGGTTTAGGGCCCTGCCCCAAGTAATATAATTATATGTACGCATAAAAACTAAAGTGATGGGGATTGGAAAGTTTATGCATTAATCCATAATCATAATTTGACGTTAATAAAACGATGATGTCAAAAACTCTTACGCTTAAAGTCTTTAATTCATATGCATGCTAAGGGAGTGTATCCGACAAAATAATTTCCAGATGGGATTGACATACAATTTGAATTCTCGACCTTTAAAACGTATAGACCTGGAAGTACCATTGCCCACCTGCAAAGTCTATAAAGAGTACTACGATGCGTTAGCTAGCTAGTAGCTAAGTAAGCCACGGGTACCCTTAGGAACTCTTCATTCAAAAGAAGAAAAGTATTAAAATCACATTTATATATGTATCTATAAAACATATCAATTATGTTTACGACATTTGAAATTGCAAATGTTTGTTTAAATAAACTATCTGATAACAAAGACAAATGCATGGAACCACAAGTTGTTACTACATAATGAATATTTACAAGTAATAATACAGTTGGTACATGTATTCATTTAGTTGTATGCATTAAAGGATGATTACAATAAAGTATAGTATTCACTGCATGAAAACGACGTAACGCATTTTAAACGCTGACGACCATTGAAGTAGGTGTCGTCATAGAAGATAATCAATCTGTTGTTAAATGAATTAAATTATCGTTAATAAAAATTTCTGCATAACAAATATAAGCATTTATTTCTACCTAGAAAAAATGAAATTTTTGCGAAATTTTGGGGATATTACATGTGGAATCAGAGCACAAGTTCAAATACTAGGCCTGAAGTGACTCAACTCGCGTAATTAAAATTTTAAACAGAATTGCAATTACTGATTTTTATTTTATTTTGTTTTCTATTCAGCACTTCGTAAATTAGTTTGCAGGTATGGAAGGACCAAAAGAGTCAGTTGAGGACAGGTTCCATAATAATGAACATAATAATAATAATGAACAAGGACATATTAATGCAGAAAATTTATTTGTTGAATTAAATGATAATTCATCTGAATTGCTAAGGATAGTTAAACATTTAAAATTAAAGATAAAAAATGTTAAAGAGGAGAATGAACGAATCGTAAAAGCTCAAGAGGAGCTGAATCAAATCCGTTGGATAAATTCCATAGCAATGATAAGGATAAAATAACATAAAATAATTATGAATCTGGAACTATGTCCCACCAACGTAAGGATAAAAAGTTAAAACTGACTAATTATGACAGCAACTCTTCTTTTGAATTTTATGAAAAATCACACAGGAAAAAGCACAAGTATTCCAGCGATAGTAGTGAAAGTGATTGCTACACTAAAAAGAAGAAGTACAAGCCATACAAAGAAATTTCTGGCGAATTTAAGAAGATCAAACCACCAACTTTTAATGGAGAAACAGAAAACAGTGAGGAAGCCGAAGCATGGCTATCCGGTATGAATAAGTACTTTCAAATTTACAACTACTCAAGTCATTTAAAAACTAGAATGGAAATTTATAATATGACTGGAAAAGCAGACATATGGTGGCAAGATCTGAAACAAGTAAACGGCTTAAAAGAGAAAAATGTAAATGGAGTAATTTTAAAAAGTATTTTAAAAGAAAGTTTATGTCGGAACGGTATTATGAGGAATGAGCTAAAGAGTTTTATGAATTAAAGTTAGGTTCCATGGATATGAAGAAATTAAGCAGCAAGTTTTTAAATTTGTTAAGGTATGTGCCTTACATTACTGAAGAAAAGCCTAAGGTACAGAGATTTCTGAGTTGTTTACCCTCTCATATAAATGACAGAATTGAGTATAATGATCCTAGAACTCTTGAAGAGGCCATGAGAAAAGCAAATATCTGTTATGAACAGAACAAGAAAAGGGAAGGCATACCAAGCTAGAAAGTAAAAAGGCCTAATAATTTTGAACAAAGGGAAAAGCATTTTTCTTTTAATCGCAACTTTGGAAATAATAATTCACGTAATTATTCTAATAGAAAATTTCAAGGGAATACTTCAAGAGGTAATGTACAGTCAAATTTTACAGCTACAAGAAACATAGACCCACCTAAAAATTTTGTTAAAAACAATGAACAGAAAGAACCTGTTAAATGTTGGACTGTCAAGGACCTCACTATGCATCAAACTCCCCACTTAGAAAGACAACTGTCAACAACATACACATAGTACAAGAGGAGACTATTGTTGGTGACCTAGCGAGGGAAATGCCCAGAATCAATGCAGTCTTGGAAAATAGATAGGATGATCATCAAACTTCCATGGTTGAAGTAGAAGGTATGATGAAAGATAAACCCATTTCTACTTTAATTGATCTAGGAGCAAGTCTTAGCTATGTGTCACCTGATTTAGTAAAATGTTGCAATATGAAAATAGACAAGTTTGAAAAGTCATGGCTAGTCCAATTAGCTATTAGAACTAAAAGAAAGGTGACTGATTATGTAAAAGAGTGTCAATTATTGATGAATCAGTTTAGGACTCATGTTAAGCTAAATGTGTTACCTTTAGGTTCTTACAATGTTCTGATTGGAATGGACTAGCTGGAAAAACATAGGGTAGTATTAAACTATTTTGAAAAGACCTTTACTTGTTTGAATGATAAATGTGAAACTGTAATAGTAAAAGGAATTCCTAGAAAGACTTCTGTTAGACAAATTTCTTCCTTGCAAGTTAAAAAGGTTGTTCGTAAAGGGTGTAAGTTGTTTGCTGTAAACGTAATTAATGATGAACATTCAACTAAGGAAGATAAGTTAAAACTGGAAGACATACCATTTTTAAAGGACGTTTCTGATGTATTCCCGGAATAAATTCCAGGACTACCTCCAAAAAGGAAACTAGATTTCACCCTTGAGTTAGTACCGGTAGCGGTACCAAACTCAAAGGCTCCTTACAGAATGAACATTCTGGAGCTTAATGAACTTAAGTCACAGTTAAAGGAAATAACTGATAAAAATTATATAAGGCCAAGTGTGTCTCTGTGGGGAGAACCTGTTATTTTTGTTACAAAGAAGGACGGAACTTTACGATTATGTATAGATTACCGTTAGTTAAATAAAATGACTATAAAGAACCGATATCCCTTGCCCCACATTGATGATCTGTTTGATCAACTACACGGCGCAACAATATTTTCTAAGATAGACTTGAGGTCGGGGTACCATCAAGTCAGATTTAAAGATGATGACATCTTTAAGACTGCTTTTAGAGCCCGTTACCGGTACTACGAGTTCGTGGTTATGCCTTTTGGGCTAACCAACACCCCAACAGTCTTCATGCGTCTAATGAATAATGTTTTACATAATTACATAGATAAATTTGTAGTGGTGTTTATTGATGACATCTTAATTTATTCTAAGACTAAAGAGGAACACGATGAACACTTAAAGATAATTTTACTAGTGTTAAGAGAACACCAACTTTACGCTAACTTCAGCAAATGTGATTTCTTTAAAGATAAAATACAGTACCTAGGGCATGTGATATCCAAGGATGGAATCGCAGTAGACCCGAAAAAGATAAAAGTAATTAATGAATGGCCTTCCCCTAAAGACGTAACTGGTGTGCTATCTTTTATGGGAATTACAGGTTACTATCGTAAGTTTATAGAAGGATTCTCATGAATAATGAATCCTATAACCTCCCTTCAAAAGAAAGGTAAGAAATTTAATTGGGATTAAAAATGTGAAGAAAGTTTTAAGAAATTAAAAGCACTGTTAACAACTACACCTGTTTTAAAAACTACAGACCCAAACAAGGATTTCATTGTTTGCACTGATACATGCAATGATGGACTTGGCAGAGTCTTAACACAAGAAGGTCATGTGATTGCTTATGAGTCCAGAAAGTTAAAGATTCATGAGAAGAACTATGCAACTTAAAATGTAGAGTTGGTCGTCGTGATACATGAGTTAAAGATGTGGCGCCATCACTTAATTGGAAGAAAGTTTACATTAATGACAGATAATAAAGGACATTAATGACAAATAATAAAGGTTTAAAATATTTGTTGGATCAACCAAATCTTAACGCAAGGCAAGCTAGGTGGCTAGCTTTCCTTAGTGAATATGATTTCGAGATTCAACACATTAAAGGTAAAGAAAATAAAGTTGTTGATGCCTTAAGCAAAAATGCAAAACTAAATTTTGTAATAGCAATCAACACTTATAAAACAGATTTGGAAAATCAGCTTGAAGAAGGAATAAAACCGGATGAAAATTACTTTAAATTACAACAAAAGGTTGTTGAAAATATATCAAAACATTTAATGATAGATTACAGTTTGAGTGAAAAAGGTTTAATGATGTATAAAAATAGATTGTACGTACCAAATGTACCTAAAGTTAAGCTGTTGATTTTAAATGAAGTACATGTATAAAAGTCCTTATTCAGGACATCCTGGTTACCAAAAGATGATAACCATGTTGAGGAAGGATTACTTTTGGCCGAATATGAAAAATGAGGTAGCTGAATACATTGCTAGGTGTATGGAATGTCAGCAGATAAAGGCTGAGAATCAACACCCAGCTAGACTATTGTAGCCACTACCAGTTCCAGATTGGAAGTGGGAAATAATTAGTATTGATGTTATAACCGGTTTACCCAAAAATCAGAAACAGATTGATTCTATAATGGTATTCGTGGACAAGCTTAGTAAAGCAACCCATTTCATACATGTTAAAACAACCTACAAGGCTGCTAATGTTGCTGAAATTTTTATGAAACAATTTTTTCATTTGCATGGGATTCCAAAAGTTATAATTTTTGATAGAGACTCTAAGTTTACAGGAAATTTCTGGAAGTATTTATTTAAAGGTTTAGATACTACTTTAAATTTCAGTACATCATTTCATCCACAAACGGATGGGCAGACAGAAAGAGTCAATCATATTCTTGAAGATATGTTAAGAATGTATGTTAAAGATCAACCAGGTAAATGGAAAGAATATTAGCATCTTCCTGAGTTTGCTTATAATAATCATTACCCAGCTTCAGCAAAACTCAGTCCATTTGAAATTTTGTATGACAGAAAGTGTAACACTCCTATTTCATGGAGTAATCCAATTGACAAGTTAATATTAGGACCTAAGTTATTAAAAGAAATGGAACTAACCGTGAAACAGGTTCAAGGCAATTTGAAAATTGCACAAAATAGACAGAAAAGTCACACAAATCTCAAAAGAACTCAGAAAGAGTTTCAGATCGGTGAGCATGTTTTCATCAAGGTAAAAACCAAAAAGAGTTCCTTAAAATTAGGAATTTGTGCTAAACTAGCAGCAAGGTATTGCGGACCTTTTGAAATATTGTCCAGGGTAGGACCAGTGGCATATCAATTGGCTTTTCCACCAAATCTTATAGTACATAATGTGTTCCACATTTCTATTTTGAAAAAGTATGTGCATGATGCTACTCATGTGATTAATTGGAATGATGTACAGGTGGAACAAGAAGGAGATTTTCTGGTGGAACCGGATTGTATCCTCGAGAAGAGGGAAATTTTACTTCATAATCGTACCATTGGACAGGTAAAGGTGCAATGGAAGCACCTTAGTCCAGAGGAAGCAACCTGGGAATTGGAAGTAATATGTGAGTGGCATATCCAATTCTGTTCCAGGAAGACTTAGAGGATGATGAATAAAGCAACATCGAGGACGATGTTGAACTTAAGAGGGGGTGTTTGTCACATACCTAAATTCTGAACATTTTATGTTGTAAGAAAAACATTATGTTTTTATGTTATTGTAAAGTTTTATGATTATTGACTAAGTGGGGTCAAGGATGACTATAATTAATTACTCTGAATATTTTATTATTAATAAATAAAAGAGGAGACAAATATCCAAGGGAGGTTGTTGAATGAGTGTTCATTGACCCACTAGGAGGAATGGACCGGGGTGAAAGAAAACTGACACTTGGAAGCATCCTCAATTCACTTCTAGTTCTTCCAGGGGGCAACTTCCCTATTTTTATGGTCATGTTCCCTAATAAAGTGGAACTGAGAATGTGGCTCATTAACTAAGAAAATGACCAAAGACCTAGGCATGCTTTATTTACCCATCGAATTAAGCAGGACGTTGTTCATTTTTTTTACCTTGTGATCATTTTTTAGAGAAAGGAAGAAGAGAGCACAAGAGATTCAATGAGGGGAAAGATAGGAAGAGATTGAGGGAGATAAGACTGCATTCTGAACTAGTACAACTTTATGATGAGTTCAATATTGCTAAAGGAAAAAGTATTATTTTTGAGTACTGATGCTGAGTTGCAGAGGAATTTATTTCATTCTCCACACAACATCTTCGTCCTAGTGGTTCAGTGAACAGGCTCGGGGGTCCTAAGGCAAGCGACTTGGCTGTCTTCAGAAGAAGGTTGGGTGGAACAGGCTCCTTTGGATGTTTGTCACGCTCTTCTGTTAACAGAAGAGGTTTCATTATGTTATCTTATTTACTTTCTGTCATATTAGTTTATGAATGATAAAAATTCTGAACTGTTATCTATCTCAGAAAATAGTCTTTTACTTAACTACTAGATTAGAATGTTGATTTGAAAGTTAATTTCTGAATAATGGAGTTATGATCGAATGAAATACTTCTCTGCATTTTTCCACACACAATTAAGTGTCGTAATCTAGTACAAAGAAGTTATATTATAGATAGATTTGAATGATTCATCATGAACAGGTTGATTAATGCTGAATAGAAATAGTAAATTTCAATGCTGCTCAAAATTATAAATATAATATTAATACTGATATAAACTCGGGAACACAATCCTATAGTTTTGTTTTCTCTTATAAACTAACATCAAATACAGAACCTAAATAATAGTTATACTATGTCAAAATTGAATTGTTTTCAATGTATATTTTTTATAAAACTAAATATATGATCATAGAAACAAAGTATTTAGATAAGTATAAATCTCCGCATAAACCAGCTGTATACTATCGGAACAATGTAGTAAATTTATATACATAAACCTATTATTTTCTTTACATCATGAAGGCAGAAGTATCATAGGATTTTGCGGTAAAATAACTATAGTTTAAATCTCAAAGCAAACTACAGAATCACTATAGGTTTCCAAGATATTTATTAATACTCCTTATTAACCATAAATAGCATACGTTGCCAGAATCATATAAGATTAGATTTTAAATAATAAATCAAATAATTAGGTCTTGAATATATTCTGGAAACCGTAATAAGTTACCTAACATCCATCTCTGTTGAATTCATGCATAAAATAATTCATATTCAGTTTTGAATGGCTTTTCTATAACGCAACAAAAGTATAATAATTAAACAATTAAACATTTTACAACCAAGAAATTTAGCTAGGGTTTAATCCTGAATTAATTCATAACTGCAACAAAGTATATTAAGTTACCCAGTATCATTAAATACTATGAGTCTTTATCAAGTTACTCTGTGTTACGACTTACACTTCAACCTAGAAGCTAGGGTTTGAATAGAGTTTAACTATGCGTACATAAACTTATAATTAAGTTAACTTCGTTAGTGAAACTAAGCTTAGTAAACATATAATCCATGTGAAAATCAATAAACTACGAATATAAGTTAAGACATCATTTTATTAGACAACAAAATTAACACAGAGACATTATCTCGACGAACACGACTCTAATGCACATAAAAAACAAATCATAAATCTAGGGTTCATAATCGCTAAATTATGTACTCTATACAGAGTTTGATTACAAATTTAAAAACATCAACAACAAAAAAATGTAAAATCATAAACTAAGTTACGAGGTCGATACCCTTAAGTCCCTGCATTATTCTTTTAAAAACTGAATACATCCACTTAAGCATTACGAGCTAGTTTATCAATTTTAACAAGTAGAAATTTTAAAATCTATTGAGCAGGGATCGAAACCACAGTATGTCCGTAATAGTTCTATACTATTAAGTTTAAAAATTACAAACAAGCTCTGCTCTGTCACATATTATGTTACAACGCAGAGAAGACTCGACGGGGTTATTTCATGCCCAGAAAATAAAAATACAACTACAACAAGTAAAGGGTTTCACGCTAAGTAGTTTTCAATATCCTTTACGACTATAAAACCTTTCTAGAACGAATCAAACAGAGAGTACAACAAACCAAAACTTCAGGGTTTCAAACCCTTTGCATTATCTTTTACAATTTCTGCCCATGGCTTACAAAATGGCCAAACAAACATTAAAAACAAATTACACAGTGATTTTGCTTCTCAACGAAATCACACAGACCAGCCACCATCACCATTGTTTCAAGAGCAACGTTTAGGGTGTCCATGGGAGTCGCCGAGGCTTACCAGGACCGTAGTGTCCCTTAGAAGCTTCCCTCATAGTCTCCATAACTCCAGTAATGGCGTGAGGACAAACCTAACATCACAACATTCAACTACTGGTTAAAAGAGTTAAAAGAGAAATCGTAATGCAAGTATAAACGAAGTTACCCAATCAAAAATCTTGTTAAAACTTGGAGTGGCTAGCTTACCTTTGGTTCCAGGTATCACCACTGGAGCAGCGCCGTGAACTTCTCCGACAAACATTGTGGTCATGCTTACAGTCACTGAGAACCTGGCTTGGTAGAGATCCACCATCGAACCGTGGAAGGGTTAAAAGAATTTTCAAACCCCAAAAATTTTGAGATCTTGTCGGCTCACACAACAAACCATGCAAATGAATGGAGGTAATACATTTTAGTGGTTTCATTGCGAAGTTAGGGTTTATGCAAAAACCAATCCATCACATGGTTCAACAATGCAGAGCTTGCCACGTTACACAACACATTAAATGGCATTTAAGTAAACATCATGTCGAGGTCTAGTCTCCTGCCAACAATGCATACCACCTTGGTTACATTGGCGTACCTTACATACAGTCAAATCCCTTATCTTTAATAACCATGTTTTCCATCATTTAAGTCTCTACGTAACCATGCCACGAGAGTGCCACCAAGCAATCCACTGAGGGTGTATTAAAGGGCCTTAAAAATCTACGCAGTCGAGTTTAATTACTCCTGCCAGCCTTGCAATTCACCACCCTTAAATTCTTGGATCAAGACTTTAGTTTAAGGCTTGGACATTTGCTAAGTTTCACCTTTATACAATTTCATTCATCCAAGTTTAAAACCTTAGCTATGGCATAACATTACTGTATTCCTTTGACAAAGTAAAATGTTAATGTATTGCGTAGTTTGTGGTATAGATAAATCGTATCACACCCTAGAACTATCACACATTATATTACAAGTATATATGCTTGTGGGCATGGGTTTAGGGCCCTGCCCCAAGTAATATAATTATATGTACGCATAAAAACTAAAGTGATGGGGATTGGAAAGTTTATGCATTAATCCATAATCATAATTTGACATTAATAAAACGATTATGTCAAAAAATCTTAAGCTTAAAGTCTTTAATTCATATGCATGCTAAGGGAGTGTATCTAACAAAATAATTTCCGGATGGGATTGACATACAATTTGAATTCTCGACCTTTAAAACGTATAGACCTAGAAGTACCATTGCTCATCTGCAAAGTCTATAAGGAGTACCACAATGTGTTAGCTAGCTAGTAGCTAAGTAATCCACGGGTACCCTTAGGAACCCTTCATTCAAAAGAAGAAAAGTATTAAAATCACATTTATAGATGTAGCTATAAAACATATCAATTTTGTTTACGACATTTGAAATATTAAATGTTTGTTTAAACAAACTATCAGATAACAAAAACAAATGCATGGAACCACAAGTTGTTACTACATAATGAAGATTTACAAGTAATAATACAGCTGGTACATGTATTCATTTAGTTGTATGCATTAAAGGATGATTACGATAAAGTATAGTATTCACTTCATGAAAACAACGTAACACATTTTAAACAATGACGACCATTGAAGTAGGTTTCGTCATAGAAGATAATTAGTTTGTTGTTAAATTAATTAAATTATCGTTAATAAAACTTTCCGCATAACAAATATAAGCATTTACTGCTACCTAGAAAATTTTAAATTTTTGTGAGATTTTGGGGATGTTGCAAGTTGAGACAATTGCCCGAACCTGTTGGCGAATTGAGCCATTTAACAATCCTCACCATTTATTCTTGCATGGCTTGCATCATGACCACCATTTCAACACTCACTTTTTGGTAGTCTACCATATGGCTTAAGTCATTGATACCACAAATTTGGAGGAGTTGGGAAAGGTGGCCTCCAATTAATTGAGGGCATGGGTGCTTGACATGGAAACAAAATTTTAAAGATACTTTATGCCTGGTTGACTAGTGTTCTTGTTACCATTATAGTCTTGTTTAGCCCTATTGGAGTTGACCAGTGTTGGTTCGGTAGGTTAGTGCATAAGAAAATATTTAATGTTTACATGTACATTTGTGATTTCGATATTCCTCGCATCATACAAAGAACATGGAAAGTTGGATTAGGAAACATAATCCCTATAATATAATCAAGCTATCACTATAAAGCCAGAGCACATTGCAATTGAAGTGGGATTTCCTTTACCCTTTCAAAGAAGGGATTACTTGCCCAGTTGTGAAATGTATTAATCTATCTATCGTTTACAATAAAAGCATTTTGATAGTTTTGAAAGTACAGAGGTTTCATCTTTTATGGTTGTTGTTTAATGTAGCAGATTCAAATGGATTTGCTATTAGATTTTAGTGTGATTAAATATTTTATGAATGAAAATGTCTTAGTTTTGGTTGTTTTTTCATGTGGATTGGATTTTTTTAATAGTTTTAAGTTGATTTTTCTTGGGTTTAAATAACTGTGTACTAAATTGTTAATCTTCTGCATCAGCAAATTTAAAATTGGCCATTTGGATATTTACTACTCAGCTATGTTTTAATTTACTTATCAATTACAAGAAACAATCCAAATATCATCTATATAATAGTTTAGAGGGGAAAGAATCATAAACATTAATGATCATACAATCACTTAGGCATGGCATTATTGAAAATAGAGCATATACCTTAAAGCCTTTAATCTTTACAATAAATGTCTAGGATACCTTCACTTTACACCAGAACTATCATGATAAAGAATCTTTCACATTGAATTTGGGTTAAAACTTACATATAACAAATTAATAAGGAAAAACAAACAATTTCGTCTATCCCGACCCCACAACAAATCCTCACTGCATATTAATCATAATTATAGTTGAGGAGCTTATACACTTTACATGTATACATAAATAATATGCTAATTATTTTACTTTTATTTTTAGAATTTTTCGAAACTTTTCTTATTTATGAACATATATATCTACTTATTTTGTTAGTTTTCCTATTTTGCTAATTTTCCTATCAAAATTTTTCTTTTGAAAAATTCCCAAAGCATTGTTGAAGTAAAGACCTCATTCACGATGGTAAATATTGTTGTCTCCACCATTTGTTTCCATGATGCTCTCATTTTATTGTTAAAAACATTTTATAAAATATGAAAACTTAACGTTACATTAAAAAACTATAAGACATAAGAATTTGGAACATATCATTTTTATATTTAATAAAATATTGTTTCCAAAATTATTTTGTTTCTATTTTTTATAAAAGTTCATTTTGAATGGTTTGTTTTTCTTATTTGTAGGTTATGGGTACCCGCATGAAGCTAGTACCCAAAAAGGTTACAATGGAAGCGCGCGAGCGGGAAATAAACAAATACGCACACACGCCTCTAAACATGTGTACGTGCCTTTACTTCGGCAATGCCGATTGTCCACATTGGTCAGTTGACATGGAAAATAGGTGTGCACACGCGTTATTAATGCGTATGCAAACATAGGCGCGCACACGTCATTAACGCGTGCACACACCTATGTTTTTTATAAAAGAAAACAATCTGTGGGTTTGTTATCATAATAACAAACCCGCAAGCGAGTAGTGAAGAAATAGGAGCCTCGCGAGCATGTGTTGGAGCACCCAACGACCTCCCACTTAACATCAAACTCAAACTCCACTCTGTTGCTGCTAGTGCCTCCAGGTAGGTTCTCAACCATTCATTTTTTTGTTGTTTTTTTTGTTTTCCATTACAATTTTAAATTAAAAAAAATTACAATCAATTAAAAAACCAACAAATTGTCATTGCAGATAAATTACACCTAACAAAATGAGAAACACACCACAACCATCAGAGGAAACCAACAAAACTGAAGCATCGGACGATAACATTAACATTGGAATGGACAATGAACCTGATGATGAAACATTTGAAAACCCCGAGGATGAAACACATCAAGATTTAAACCAATTAAGGTTCTTAAGCGATGATTTGAAGAGCACCAAGGAGCCCTCTCGGGTTTCTTTGGCTACATCATTGAAAAACATTATTGAATCTATCAACATTGCCCACAATGAGATCACTAATCTGAGCCAATATAGGGCTTGAATGAGGGAGCACTATTGCATCAGGATATCAAAAGAAAAAATTAAAGACCTCAACATCAGGAAAGCACAATTGTACAACAAATTCATAGCTCCCAGGACAAGGCAACCTCCAGATGTGAGGAAGAGACGAGTTTGCATGGATTGGTGTAATTACCAGCCATGGAGAGATAACTGGAGAAAGAGATGGTTTATGGTGTTTGACAGGCCCAGATGCAATAATTTGGAGCTACCATAGTATTTTCTTAGGAAATTGTGGGTTGAGTTTGAGCTAGGCTACCATGTAAATTATTTTTAAATCACTAAGTTTCAGAGTGTCGGTCTTGGCTCTACCCAAGATTGACTTCAAGCCCCCTGCAACCCACTCAGAGGACTACCTGCACCCAGGCGAGAGACAAACCCCCCTCCTCAGCCACTTGGGTTTGGTAGCGGCCTAGATGAGATTGATGACTCTATTAGATGTGCCACACATCATCTGCTTAGACATACCACATTTGTGGCTATGTGTTCAAAGAGCCGAGAGGACAACGATGAGATACACACTGCTGCACGGTCTATGGGTGGTGATCAGGACAGACCAGGTATAGGTGGAACCCAAGCGGGGTCATCTAGTTTGAATGGAACATCGGCACATCGTTGTTCTCACTGTGGTCATTCTTTCCATGGTCCTATGCAACAACATGCCACGGAGAGCTACATGGAACAGGTTAGCTATTGTTTTATTTAATGTTCAAGTATTTATTGTATGTTATTCAATATTGTATTTTTTAATATATTTAATTTTGAATTACACATTGTTGACTTTATTTATTTTAATGTACAGTTATTTAGGGCCGAGTCTCCATTCTCCAGGTGGGAGGACATTGGTTCCTTCGACCTAGACTAAGCCATGGCAACAACAAAGGAGATTGCGGCACCATACACATAGGTAACTTCTCTACTTTGAATAATTAGATCCAGTTATGAGTAATTTGTGTTCAGTAATTACAAATTAGTTAGCACTGAGTAACCATTTTTTACATTATCATTGTTTAAAACTAAAATCAAAATGAATAATTCTCACAAAACATGTCTATCATATTATAATCGGATTTTACAGTTGTGTTTATCATATTGTCTAAATTATTTGAGAGCTATAAATTCATACAATCCAGCCAAACAAAAATGAAACCTTATAAAACATGAAAACCTAATAAAACTAGACATGTGTTCATGTTCACTTTAGGCATCCTTTGCTTCTTCGTATTCAACTTCTTTCATTTATGATGCTACTTGTGCTTATTCTATGTCTTCATAATCACCAAAATCCTGTTGAACTGCAAAGTATTTTGGATGAATACCATTCACTGAAACTATGGAAACTGTTAACACCTATTTTGGTTTCCACCAAAGAAAGAATCAGCAAACCCAAAAACAACTAAGTATCGAGCAAATCCAAGCTAAAATAACCAATCTGCAGCAAGGAAATGGGAAAAAAACTAGCAAAAGGGGCTTCTTCCGCAGCTAAAGGAGGTTCGACGGCCATGATTGAATGGCGGGATCATATATGCATTTCAAAATGTGTTTCGCAAGCCGGTTTCCGAGTTCCGCATCCACAGTGCGGATTGTGGATTAGGGAAAGGCAATTTTCCAAAGAGCACAAAAGTATGTTTCCAAGTTCCACATTCCGCAATTGCAGATTGCGGAACGACAATTCTCCAAAAGGGCGAAAAAGTAAGTTTCCACTTTCCACATTCCGCATTGCAGATTGCGGAAAGGTAATTTTCCAGAAATCGAAGCCGAAGTTCCAAATCCCGCATTCGACATGGTGTATTGCGGATTGCGGAAAGTTCATTGCGGGAAGTCCGTTGTGTAAAGACTGTTGCAGAAAGACCGTTGCGGAAGGGCAATTGCGGAAAGGCATATGCGGGTCGAGAAAAGTTTTGCAGAATAATATGCGGCCACCGGGAATGAAGATTTTCACAGAGAAATGGCGCATTTGAGAGCGACTAAGGGGCCTGTTTCAGTTACCTATCCTAATCAACCCAAGATCACCCGATCCGAAAGACAAGCAGGTGGCTTCCGCATCCCAATGGTGCACTGCCAGCATAAGTGATTCCCTTCCTCCGTGCATGACAGAATCGGAGGAGGTTGATTCGAGCGGCCCAGCTCGAACATCCTCATCATTACCAGTCCGAGTTTGTTTTGAATATGTTAGGATATTTTGATGCTCTGTAAGCCTAGAAAGGTAGGTTCCAAAGAGGACCAAAAGGTTGGACGTTTTTGTTTCAGAGAGATTACTGCTCTGCAATTGTATTGAACTCGACCTCTTAATTAGATGAGCAGACTCGATTATGGAGCTTGAGATTCCTGTGATGTGTGTTCTGATGTTTGTTATTTCCAGTGTATGTGTTCTTAATTTGTATTTCCATTAATTTTTTACTTCCGGAGTACCTAAAGATCAAGATTACATGGTCTGGAATTCATGCCCACATGCTCCAGATGCATATAACTAGGTGTTCCACCCTTTTCCTCTTGAAGTTGCAGGTTATAATTCATTTGTAAATGCTATGACCTTGTAATGGAACTTGTCCCCTCTTTCTACCTTCACCTGTTGATTACTTCAATGTGAAAGAACCCCATCTACCTTGCCTCTTGCCTCTGTTATTGTAGTCTGAATCTGTCATTGGTGACAATAATCCCACCGAAGTTGACTCCATTTCCAACTGTCCTCTTGTTCTTAACTCTAAGCAACCAAAACCCCTTTTAATTCATTGTTTTGAAGGTCTATCCACCACTTTTACCAATATCCCGGCCCATTCAAGCTATATCCCGTAGCTGGAAGCACTAAAGGGAGATCCCTCCCTGAGTTTGGAAAGGCTAGTTTCCATCTACTAAATATTGGTTTGCAACAGTTACCCCATGGTCTTGCCTACCACAACCCAAGAAAATCTTGGGTGATAACATTATGGCGACTCCGCTGGGTACAATCTCTGGTTTTAGCAGTGTCAAATCAGACCTATGAGGGTGAACAGAGAGTCTGAGGCTTCAAGGTTGTATCATTTTCCCTGGCGACTCCACCTTTCAAATAGGCGATTCCACTGGAGATCGAGCTTACTTCAAAAGACTTATATCAGATCAGAGCCGATTACTGAGGGAGAACAGTAGTCAGGCTCCAAAAGGATCGTGTAATATTCTCTCGACAAGTCCCTATTCCGAATCAACGAGCTCCTAAGAGGAAGTCTAGCTTCCAGGAGGATACCTACCAGAAGTCATCCAGACCTCGAGCTACCAAAGGTAACTTCAGACCTGGAGAGGGTCATCAAGAAAGCAAAGAAAGGTCAAATAGGTATTTCTCCACAAACTAGGTCTTTTTATTTACCTAAAAAAGAGGCATATACTGTAGGAAGCATCCCTTCAAGCTTAAGGACTGGGTCTCCCCCATTCAGATATAGGTCTGAGACTGATCTCAAAAAATCCTTGTTCGACCAGAGAGGATTCCAGAACCATTGCTTGTTCCCCTTTGTTAAAGATACTGGCAAGAATACCCACGTCCTAAGTACTCCATCTACTTCTTCTAAAAATCCCTCTACTCCCAAGCAAAACTTGAGATCCACGGCTGCCACACATGCCCCTTTAGCATTCCCATCCAATCTCGATGACCTACCTGTGGGCTATGTCCAATGCCTCATGAGATTTGATGGAGAGGGAATATTTTTTGCACAACAGCATGTAGAACAGTTCAATGACTTCACAGATCTGGAAGAGGTAGATGAAGATGATGTTAAGATGAGGTTGTTTTCCCAAAGCCTTGCAGGGAAGGTGAAGAAATGGTTTAAGGCCCTTCCGATTAGAGGAATTGCTACTTATGAAAGATTTCAAGAAGCTTTCCTAGCTAGATGGAAGGATAAGCAAAATCCTCTCCAGATTCTCACTCAATACGAGAATACAAAGAAGACAAATGTCGAGACTGTCCAAGAATTCTTAGCCCGGTTCATGAGAATGTACAATTCTATCCCTATGGACATAAAACCTCCTTTGGGGGCATCCAAGCTTCATTTTTCCAACTTTTTTGACAATGAATTTGCTTTCATGCTGAGAGAAAGGAGATCTACCACTCTCCCCGATATGCTACAAGATGTTGATGTATATGTAACTTTGGAATGTATTTCACATATATGCATATTGTATTCCTATAGAGATGTTATTATTCCTCTATACGGAAGTGTCATCATTTATATTGTAAGTGTCGTAACTTATACTTGATGGGTTATTAGACCACCTTATTGGGGTCGGCCCTGTATAAGTCATGTGGGTCAAAGGGTTATTAGACCACCCTATTGGGGGTCGGCCATGTGGGTCAAAGGGTTATTAGACCACCCTAGTGGGCGTCGGCCCAGTCAGCATTATGTTAAGTGGTTAAGTTGAGGCCGACCTAGTTGAGTAAAGGTCAAGTCAAGTTAGTGTAGAAATAGAGAGTGTGTCTCTCTCATTTTACACATTCTATTCTCTCACTCACACTTGGGAGAGTGGCACACTTATGGAGGAGGAGGCTCTGCTGCTAGGAGAATACTATCTCTTGTATTCTAGTTGTATCATTGCTCTATCTATCTCTGAGGAAGTTATTGGGGTTTTTCACCTTTATGGTTTTCCCCAAGTAAACTCTGTGTCTCTTGTGTGCTTGCATTATTGTGTCCATGATTGATATGCTGTAGATTTGTTTTACATGTTGTTCTCTCAGTTAAGATCCTAGATCAAATTGAAGTAAATTCTGAAAATGTAACATGGTATCAGAGCTAGCCTGAAAGAAGGCATGATATGGCATGTATGACACTTGTTGCACTTACGATGCTAGGGCAAAAACCAGTCATTGTAGAACTTTCGCTATAAATCCGTTTTGGCGAAGTTTTCGGATCTGAATCTTTTACAGGTCGAAGATCAGATCCTCATGTACCTTGTGTCCAAAGGAAAACCTCTAATTCGTTGTACTTTGTGATTTATGATCTGTACAATATAGGGTTTTTGCCTCTTCCAGGTCTGAGTCAAAATCAGGTGACCTTGGGAAAAAGGTCATAACTTGGGCTAAGAAGTTCCAAATGAAATTTCGTAAAAAGTGATAGGTAGTAAACAGACTATACTATCTCAGGAAAAGTGTTTAGAGGCTGAAGGTGAACCAGTGACACGTGGCACGCCATACAAGTTCGCTCTCCTGTATTATCCCATAAATAGGTCACATTACGAAACTTGGCATAACTCTCTCTCAGAGAATCCAATTGAGGTCAGACCTATCGGGATGGAAAGATAGTAGGTCGGGCTATCTCAGGAAACGTTTTCAGAGGCCGAAGTTGAAACAATGACACGTGGCACTCCGTACAAGTTCACTCTCCTGTATTATCCCATAAACAGGTCACGTTGTGACACTTGGCATAACTCTCTCTCAGAGAATCCAATTGAGGTCAGACCTGTCGGGATGGAAAGATAACAGGTCGAGTTATCTCAGAAAACCTTTTCAGACCCTGTGGATCAAAAAGTTCAGAGTTACACCAGAAACAATCAGGTACATATTTATGTCAAAACAAAATTATTTTTTAGTACCTTCATTCATGGCTTCCAGAATTTAGGGCTTCGAAGAAAGTTGGAATTTTTGTAATCGGAGACCACGGCTGGATGCTACTCATAAAAATTGAAATTTAGAGACCAAGATCAGATTTTTTTGGTTGGGCAGAAGGTCGGGCTTGATCAAACCCCAGTTCGAGACTTTGATCGGAAAGATGGAAAATTAGGGCTTCTGCAAAAATTGGAATTTTGGAAATCTGTGACCACGGCTGGAAGCTCCTCAGAAAAATTGAAGCTTAGAGTTTTGAATCAAATCTTTTGGTTGGGTGAAGCTCTGGGAAACTCAAACCCTAATTCAGGGTCCTCCCCAGTGAATCCAGAAATCTAAAAGGCAATTTTGAGGGGTGAAACTTTGCAGTTTTCAAATTCTGAATATACCAACTTGATCAGCTGATCAAGGCGCATATTTCTATCCTTTCGGAAGTTTGAAATTAAAAGTTTTAATTCTTTGAAAAACCCTAATCTAGCTCGAGGTCTAGTTCTTGCAAATCAAGTGGATTAGGTTGATCCTAGAAGAAGATGGATTGGTCACCTGCATAAGTGAAGAAGTTCCTGTCTTAGAGGGAGATGAGGCTAAGGCCTTCCATAAGAAGATTACAAGCAATCTTGACAGGTATGGATTACAGCTATGTTTCATGGTTAAGTTTATCATATGTTTGTCTTCATATCATTACAGTACAATCTTGATTAATTACTGGGCTTGTCATATCACCTTAATAGAAGATATTCATTGATTAAGGTTTTGACACTTATGATTGTACTAATGCATTGTGATGTTGTATGAGGTTTATGTTGTTTGCTAACACAAAAGGTACACCAAGAAAGTCAAATCATGTTCTACTTCAAGAACATATGCTCATGGTGACATGAAGACAATGATTCATCCATTGTCATGGATCACATAGAAGATCTACTTTCGAGGTATGTATAACTTGGTTCTACAATGATTAACTTATGAGACATGCAGGTTACTAGCACAAGTCACTGAAGAGAACCAAGAAACATGATGCGGGTATGTTAGACATAACTAGCTAGCATGCTAATCCAGGTATGTTTTTCCTATATCAAGCTAGAATCCTACCTTGTGTTAGGATCTTATACTGTTGTGTTGTTGATAATGATTATTCATGAAGTCATAGGTTTGAATAATCATGGTTGTATGCATATTATGTTTCTTACCATAATTGATGATATGACTAACCAGAAGAATCATGAAGATATAGGTTTGAATAATCACGGGTTTTATGCATATTATATCTCTTATCTTGATTGATGATTCAACTAACCAGAAGAGTCCTATGATCAAATAATAATATGTATGAGTAAAAGAAGACTTCCCTGAAACCTTGAATACTAATGTTTATTATCTGTGAATGATCATGAATATACATGTTTAAGATTATTGTGTTTTGATAGTATTAAGATTATACTAATAAATGTGTGATTATGTATGAGACCTCAAGGATAACACAATGATGATACTAATAAGCATTCATAGTGATTAAGGATGGATGTAAGTTCAAGGACAGGTAATCCAGGAAGCAAAGATCAAGAGGGAGCACACTCTAGTTGTTCCTACAAGAAAGCAAAGGAGCACACTTCAGTAGTTTCTGCAAGGATGCAGATATTCAGAGGGAGTTGACCACTTCTCAAAATCCACATAAGAATGGAGTTGCAGAAAAGAAGCAAACACTGAGAGGGAGTCAACCCAACAAACAAACAAAGATAAGTATTTGAATTGTCACTACTTGCATATTTTATTGATTAAATAATACTGTTCAATAATGTATATACTGATATTCCTAGAATTAGGTTGTGTATTATGCATATTAGAATAGTTGCATTGATGAATAGTATACTACTAATATGCATGGGTAAGTGGCCTATGGCACTGTACAACATTCCATTGCTACTTATCTAGAATGAAACCTCTTTGCTGACATGTTGGGAGTTGTGCACACTCTTAACAATGTTCTGGTAGAGATTGGAAGGCATCTAGAAAGTTACGGGATATGGATAAATGTTGTATTGAAGCATTGGCTAAGATAATTGCATGACTGTATGACATATTTCTTTATGTGTAAGAATTTGTTCTGAAAACTATGAGATGTTTTCTAATCATGCAATTTAACTTGTTGTGTAGGAAAGATCGTATGCCATCACCTTTAAAAGAAGAACTACAACATTTGTTTAGCAACAAAATTATCTATTGAAGATATTGAAGTTCCCAGGATATGGGAAGAATGCCATGATCCATCGATCATGAAGAATGATGTTTGGGATGTAGTCCCAAGACCTGAAGGGAAGTTTGTTATGACTTCCATATGGATCTATCAAGATCAAGCATGCTGTAGATGGCAGCATAGAGAAATATAAAAGTGATGAAATAGAAGATACACCAGATGGATTTCAAGATAGCTTTCTTGAATGGTGTAGTTGAAGAAGAAGTGTATGTGGAGCAGCCACTTGGTTCTGAGACACATGACAGGGAGTCATATATGTACAGAACTTGGGTATGATGCACCACTTTCTAGGTATGGAGGTGTGGCAGAGTGCAGATGGAATCTTCCTTGGACAAGGGAAGTATGCAGTAGAGATCCTGAAGAGGTTCGGGATGATGGACTACAAGGCTATGGCATCGAACCTAAAGCTTCTGTGTGATGCTTCATCTGAACCAGTTGATGTCACTATGTATCGTCAAATGATTGGGTCCTTGATGTACCTGACGAACATGAGACCAAATATTTGCTTTGCGGTGAACACATTGAGCCAGTTCCTGACAGATCCGAGGAGTGTTCACCTAGTTGTTGTAAAGCATATTCTGAGGTACCTGAAAGGTACAGTGGATTATGGGCTCAAGTATGAAGTGAATCAAAAGTTTAACTTGCAGGGTTATGTTGATTCAGATTGGGCAGGCAGTGCTGCAGATAGGAAGAGCACATCTGGGTGTTGCTTCAGTATGGGATCAGGTGTGATCTCTTGGTTTAGCAGGAAGCAGTCCTGCGTAGCATTGAGTACAGCTAAGGCAGAGTATGTAGCAGCCTGTTCAACTAGTTGTGAGGTAGTATGGCTACGGAAGCTACTGTCTGAGTTATTTGATCTCCCGTTGGATGCTACTGGTATCTTTTGTGATAACCAGAGTTGTGTGAAGCTGTCCGAGAACCCAGTGTTTCATGATAGGTCGAAACACATAGAGATCAAATATCACTATATCAGGGATATGGTGCAGAGAGGAGCTGTGAAGCTCCTGTACATTGCGACGGACGAGCAGATTGCAGATATGCTGACAAAGCCACTAGCTAGGGTGAAGTTCGAGTACTTCAGGGATAGGCTTGGTTTTCTTCAGATTGATGACACTTCGAGGAAGAAGTGATGGACACATTTGCAGAAGCCATTCCAAGCATGTTGGAAGGAGGATCCTTCACATGGCTGTGGATGTAAGCGCTGGATGATGAGCATCAGGACGATGCTCCAGTTACTGCTCTGTATACGCATCATGTTGGATGATGGATATGATCAGTTGGATCATTTATATATGTATGCATCATGTTGGAAGCTGGATATGATCAGTTGGATCATTTATGTATGTACACATCATGTTGGATGCTAGATATGATCGGTTGGATCATTTGTATGTATTTTGTATATGCATCATGTTGGATGTTTGGACCATGTATCTGTATATGTATCAGGTGGATACATTGTATGATCAGGTAGATCATGTATGTTGATAAGTATCATGTATTATCAGGTGGATCATGTATCTATATATGTATCAGGTGGATACATTGTCTGATCAGGTAGATCATGTATGTTGATATGTATCATGTATGATCAGGTGGATCATGTATTTGTATTTGTATTAGGTGGATACATTGTATGATCAGGTGGATCATGTATGATGATATGTATCAGGTAGATACTTGGTATGCATCAGGTAGATGCATGATATGATCAGGATGATCGTGGATGACGAGCTTCAGGATGTTGCTCCAGATGACTTGCAGCAGGATGTTGCAGTGATGATGATCAGGATGATCATGTATACATCAGGATGATGTATGGTGAGTATCAGGTTGATACTCTATGGCCGTGGATCAGGTTGTGCAGATGAGCATATAATTTGGCCTTGGGAGATTTGCAGATAGTATTTCGAGGTTTTTCCTATGGCATATAATTTGGCCTTGGGATATCTAGCAAATGCTCTTTCGAGGTTTTGCTCTGGGAGGACATATAATTTGGCCCTGGGAGATCTGCATATAGTCTTTCGAGGTTTTTCCTATGGCATATAATCTGGCCCTGGGATATCTGGCAGATGCTCTTTCGACGTTTTGTCCTATGGCATATAATATGTCCCTGGGAGATCTGATAGGTTGGGTTGTGTGCCCATAATAAGTCCTGGGATTCTCTTGCGAGGTTTTTCCATGACCACATATAATCTGTCCCTGTGAGATCCTATAGGTAGAGCTGTGTGCTCGTAACAGCCTGGGATGCTCTTGTGAGGTTTTGTGGTGACCACATATAATCTGTCCCTAGGAGATCCTATAGGTAGAGTTGTGTGCTCGTAACAGCCTGGGATGCTCTTACGAGGTTTTGTGGTGAGGTCACATATAATATGGCCCTGGGAGATCCTATAGGTAGAGCCGTGTGCTCGTAACAGCCTGGGATGCTCTTTCGAGGTTTTGTGACGCACGTAATAAGTCCTGAGGATTCCACAGTATGGACGGTGATGATGAAGACCTGCAGGTGGTGGGCCTACATCCAGTATGAAAAAGGACTGGCTCTGTATAACTTCCTATGACGAGTAGATTCAGAGACTGATTGAGATAGCAGCAGCAGTGACATGATCCAGAGAAGATGACTTGTGCTAGAAGACCTGCGTCGAGAAATACCTTCCTAGTTAAGAGGGAGTGTTGATGTATATGTAACTTCGGAATGTATTTCACATATATGCATATTGTATTCCTATAGAGATGTTAGTATTCCTCTATACGAAAGTGTCGTCATTTATATTGTAAGTGTCGTAACTTATACTTGATGGGTTATTAGACCACCTTGTTGGGGTCGGCCCTGTATAAGTCATGTGGGTCAAAGGGTTATTAGACCACCCTATTGGGGGTCGGCCATGTGGGTCAAAGGGTTATTAGACCACCCTAGTGGGGGTCGGCCCAGTCATCATTATGTTAAGTGGTTAAGTTGAGGCCGACCTAGTTGAGTAAAGGTCAAGTCAAGTTAGTGTATAAATAGAGAGTGTGTCTCTCTCATTTTACACATTCTATTCTCTCACTCACACTTGGGAGAGTGGCACACTCGTGGAGGAGGAGGCTCTGCTGCTAGGAGAAGACTATCTCTTGTATTCTGGTTGTATCATTGCTCTATCTATCTCTGAGGAAGTTATTGGGGTTTTTCACCTTTATGGTTTTCCCCAAGTAAACTTTGTGTCTCTTGTGTGTTTGCATTATTGTGTCCATGATTGATATGCTGTAGATTTGTTGTACATGTTGTTCTCTCAGTTAATATCCTAGATCAAATTGAAGTAAATTTTGAAAATTTAACACAATATGCATTAGAAGTGGAAGCCAACTTGATGGGCTCAGGAAAAATGAAGCACATAACTAAAGATGACAAGAAGAGATGCAATGAAGTAGTGCAACCTTCCACATCCCAATCCATGGATGCCAAATTTGAGTAGATGATGAGAACTCTAGAGAGACTGGTGGATAGAATCTCCTTTCATAGAAGGCCTCCTTCCAGAGAAAACCCAGAGCCTCAAGCCCAAAATAACAATTTCAGAAGACCCCCTGCCCCACCACGAAGACCTAGAGAGCCAAGAAATCTTGAGAATCAGCCAATTAGACCACCTTTTGCTGAGAATTTCATAGATGAAGAAGAAGAAGATAGACAGGCTAAAGACCAAATCCATCTCTGTGATCACATCCAACCCTAGTTCTATCTGACTAAATATGAACATGACCGGTCTTCCCTGCAATCAGATGGCGTCCCAGGTGAATCAGAATCTGACCAATATCAAAGAGGGATCCACAATTCCATCTGTGAGTTTGAGAGGCAACATAATTTGAGAAGTAGAAAAGTAACAGTAGACCAAGGAAAGGCTTTTGTTGATCCATCCCCTTTTCAACCACCAAGGAAAGAAATCTCTGGGAGAAAGGACCCAAAAGTTACCATCCCTAAGGAAGCCCTTGGGAATGGGGCAGAACCTCCTAAAAAATCCCAGAAGGGAGGGATGAAGGTGATACAAAGACAATAGAGAGGGTCCATACTGCTTTTAGTTTGGAGAATGAAACAACATTACTATATAAAATTAATAGGTTAGTAGGTTAGTTTTACCCTACTGTCTCACGACCCTATGAACAAATTAATAGGAATTGGACAAAATATATATACCCCCTGTCGAGAACATAATAATAATAAAATGCATCGTTTGTTATAAATTATAGGGTTATTCACTGAGGGAAAGATTGTATACAAGTTTGTAAATTAAATAAGTGGAAACTATGCCTTGAATGGCTTAGTGAAAAATATTGGCTCTTACTTGCACCGTTGTCTCACAAATTCCAATTATTAATGCTGTTTTGTAATGATTTCCAGATTAAATTGCTTTGTTGCTTCTGTGTTAAAACAAACAAACAAAAAAATTTCAGTGGACGAATAGGCCAAACGTCGGTGGTGTTGAGGCAAGTTGTTGCACATCATCAAACAGTGATAAGGAGAGATGTTGAAAATTTGACAAGAGGTTGGACTCTGGAACCAAGTGAAAGAATGTCCAAAAGGAGATGCCCAAATGGGTCATTGGGCATTAAAGGACAAACAACTACATGCGAAAGTGAAACAATCACCGAGTCACTGTACCCAGGCACACTTGATTCCACGACACTTCGATTTCAAAGCGTTGGCTGTCTATTCAGTTGATAGACCACATTCATGGAGACTTTTGCCGCAGAAAAAAACACAACATCCATATCTGCACCAAGATTTTTTTTGTCCGGATACTTCCCACAGCTTGTTTCGTTAGACTTTCTCATCAAAGTGGATGAGAAAATATTGTTCGTTCGAATAAACATGTCGGCACAATAATTGGAACTTATTCATTACTCGATCTCTTTGACCCGTAACAACACAACTCCTGGATAAACACAGTCCATTCCCTTCACTTAAACCCATCTTTCAGTGAGAATACTGCAGAGTACATCTCTTCTCATTATTGATTGCTTGCTGCCTGCTGTTTTAGTCATACTCTCTTCTATCCCGCTTTAATTTCATGTGCTGTTTTGAATTTACTTGTTGGCGCAAACAATGGATATTGTAACCGGAACCGCAAGCATTACCAACGCTATTTTTTTTTCCACTCTTCCAACAACTCATTCGACAGATTGACGATGCTATTCATATGGATGACAACCATCAGCTTCTGGAAGAGCAGTTAAATCGTATGAAGAGCCTATTGCTTCATATTAACTCTCACTTCTAACATCAGTAGAGGGAGCCACCGGATTCTCTGAAGAATTGTTTGCGAAATATGCGACGTGAAGTTGGGAAGGCCAGAGAATTGATCCATCGTTCACAACGCCCCTGGCTGTGGCACTGTATTGACTGCATGCTTTGGAAGCCCAAAGTCTTTACTCAAATCCGAGAGCGGAAGACGACTTTTGATGAGTTATTTGTGGAGCTTCGAATGGATATTCAAGTGATTCACGATGCTCAACAGATTGCGTATGCGGCAACACACCAGACACCAGATTGGTAGGGGTAGAAATCAAAGCTGCCGAGACACGGCTACAGACCTGGGTCTCGGAAGGACCCCCTGTTCGCATAATTGGTGTATATGGTATGGGTGGGGTGGGAAAAACAACATTGCTCGAGAAAGTCTACAACAACTATGTTGATGTTAGTCACATTTTTTATCATTTAATTTGGGTTACAGTTGCTCAATTTCCAATTGTGCAGATACAAAATGATATTGCTTCTACAATACAATTAGATTTGGCCAACTGTTCAGCTGATATGTGGAAGATGAAGTTGTGTGCATATATGAAGACCAAGAAACTCTTTTTGGTTTTAGACGACATGTGGAGCACACTGGATCTGAAAGAATTGGGCGTTGAATTTGGCGAGAACAAAGGGAGCAAACTTGTTTTCACAACTCGAAATAGAGATCTGATTCAAGAAATGAATGCAAAACAGTCCATGCAATTACAAGCCCTACTACCAGAGGAGGCTTGGGAGTTGTTTTGTAAAGTAGATTTCAAAGATGGTCATGTTGCAGACGATATAGAGAATATTGGGCGACAAGTGGCTGAGTGTAAGGGGTTGCCGTTGGCGATAAAGGTAATAGCGTCAACAATGATGGGCAACACAACTGTAGATGAGTGGAAGCTTGCTTTAAAGTAGATGCAAAAAGTGGATTTAAATTTTCCAATTACTCATCCTCAAATTGATCAAGATTTGTATCAACGATTGAGATGGAGTTACGATAGTTTGCCTGATGCTAATTTGAAACACTGCTTTGTTTGTTGTGCCATGGTGGGTGAAGATGCTGCAATTATGGTGGAGCTGCTGGTGCAAGTGTGGATCGCAGAAGGCCTGTTGAAGACCAAAGATGACGCGGAGTATGACTATTTATTAAAAACCGGTCTCAGCTATGTAAAGTTCCTTGAAAATCGTTGCTTATTCCAGGTGGAAGAGGGTGTCTTTACAGTTCACGATGTTGTTCACGACATGGCAATTTATATTGGAGAGAATGAGGAGAATTGTGTATTGAGGGCAGCTCAAACTCTTCAACAATTACCAGAAATCCCAGCTTCAGATAACTGCAAATGAATATCAGCTTGCGGCAATGAAATTACGTCTTTGCTGGCAAAGGAATTGAATTGTCCCAAACTACTATCTCTAAACTTGGGAGGAAATGATAAATTGACAGAAATTCCAGAAGCTTTTTCGCTCAACCTCAGCTCTCTGAAGGTATTGGGATTTTATGGCATACCCATACGATCATTGCCAACATCATTGTGGCAATTGACACAACTTGAGGCGCTGTGTTTGAGTTTCACTAAGAGTGAATGTATATCTGAAGAGATAGGTAATCTTTCAAGACTTCAATTCTTGTATCTTAACTTTTGTAAAAATTTAAAAACGTTGCCTTCTCAAATAGGTCAACTTAAAAAATTGAAGTATCTCAATATTCAGGGATGTAATTTCAGTGAAATCCCTGATGAGATTTTAAAGCTTTCAAACTGCGAGATTGTGTAGAAGTGAACTTAAACAAATACAAATTTTGATATGTGCCATCAGAAGTTTTGAAATATTTTTTATGAAATGTGTCTCAAAAATTTTGAAATATTTTTTTTTATGTAGGTAATGTGTCTCAAATAACTGGGAAAACTAAATTTTAGTGGGCAGGAGTCCGGACTACCCAAGAATCGTTGATTACTATATAAAAAGAGAAGAATAGAAGGTAGCCCAGCACCGCTAAGAGAATGTATGAGCAAACGGATCTTGGGTGTGTAATAATTGGACGGAGGAGTTGACCGCCTTATTCTCGAGATTCACAAATATTTAGAAAACGCCACAAGAAATCATGATTCATGTCGAGAGGCCGTAGTGCATGTTCGACATTACAAGGAGTGATTGAAGAAAGGTATTGAAGAAAGGTAGCAGGCTCGTGAGTTGCAGATATTCAGCCAAAAGGAAGCAAGCCCGTCGCTGTGATTTATATTCAGTCTACCAGGTGTAGAAGCCCTTGCATCAAGTTGGTATCAAAGCCACTCGATTCCCAGGTTTATCATGGACTCTCATATCTCCTATAATGATGCTTTAAATATAAATCAAATGATGGTTCTACTTCTTCGTCTTCCATGGATGTATTATTTCCTAGCAAAGATATTCAATGGATAAATCATGGAAGTACTGAGTTTGTAAATAATGATCTTTCCAAACCATTTGAGCTACCTCGCCTATCAGCTGATCAAATATATAAAGATATGCCCATGTTTCATTTAAAATCTAGACAGTTGTTTAAAGTCCGAGAAGGAGTCAGTGAAGTTACTGTAAATACCAGTTCTGTAGGCCAAACCCTTGGTCTATTAGATCTTACAGAAGTCAAGTATTACAAGAAAAAATATGGAAATTTTTTTGTTAATTTGGGAAGGGATCTTATTGGGGTCGAACCCCTAGTTCGACATGGGATTAATGCCACAGTCCTCGTCTGTTGTTTAGACAATCGTCACAACAAATTCATGGATGCAATAACCGGAGGAGTGCAAATGCCACTCTCTAATGGAATCCAGTACCTGGACATCGTCCCTGGTTTTAATATCTCTCTTAATGATCCTTGGATTCACAAAGTTCTAGAAGTAAAGATTTTTACCTCTGGTTTTGACATGAAACCCGAAGCTCTTAACCTCTGTATTCATCATTCTCTTGCTTTACGGTTCACAAACACTGAAAACCCTATCAATCAGCTCCTTCCCCATGATCAAGATACTGCCGCAGTCTTGGTCAAAAGTGATCCCAGGAATGGCGCCCTTGTGCCTTCCAAAATAACATGGAATCAACTAAGTTTTCCCCCAGAATGGGTAATAGATGCCCCCAAGCAACCTATTTCCCAAACTATTACCACTTCTGATATCCGGGAAACTTCCTCTTCTGCAGTTATGTCTTTTCCTACTTCCACAGCCCAGCGTAGTGGAAATATTCCTCTTCTCAGATCCAGATCCCTACGTGCTAATGTTCCAAAACCTCCTCTGGGAAGAACTATTTCTCTCAAAGAACCAGTACTCAGAGATCCCATCTGCCTACATGAAAAGGTTCCTATAAATATTCCCCTTACAATAATCTGCCCCGACTGCCAATGCATGGTTCCCCCAAAACAACCAAGCAATAATAAACCTAGTGACAACAAACGGTCACAGAAATATCCTTGCCCAAACCCAGAGTGTGAGCCATCACCTTTAAGCCAATATCCGCATGAGACACATTTTATGATGGCATCTTCCCCTCCAGGATGGTGGGAAGAAGGATAAAGTGTTTTTTTACTTTGGAAGGCTTGGGGTATATTAGAAATGATTAGAGTGGATATGTACTCTATTTTTGTAGATTATGCATACTGCAGAATCAAAATTATAGAGTTGCAGGGGTTCTGGAGAGGTTTGGAGGGACTTGGAGTGGAATTGGGATTTTGGGATAGCACATGGTAACGATTTTGAAACAGATGGAAGGGGTCTCTAGGAGGGTACAATATCCGTAAAACCACTTGGGATGGATTGTATAGAGTATCATTATTTTGTATCAACTCATGGAATGTGAATTGGATCTCCTGAGAGGAAGGTATGGTCGTTTTACGAAAACTAGTCAAAATTGACTAATGAAAGAGCAAGGGTATGGGGAAAGGAAATGAAGGGGATGGATTCCAGTGGTTAGGGAAGGGGTTATTCAAAGTATGGATGTATTTGGTATGTTTGAATGCAGAGGGATTCTCAGAAAGTGGATAGGAATCAACTTGGGAATATTTGGGTGAGGTTAAGGTCTCAAACCCTTAAGAGAGAGAAAATGCAATTTTCATTCCAAGTCATGTACGACCTTGACCAAACAAAAAAAGGAGGGTATGGATGTGTCCTATAAGATGTTTATTAAGTGCAGGTCACATTAATCAGATATTAGGAAGCACATTTGATAGTTAATTAATGTTATTCTCAAGATATAGAAAATTTAACATAGCAATGGACACAATAGAAACACAAGAGAGATATAGAATGAACATGGAGCTTTATTCATAACATCAACGGCCAAAGTGGATAATATACATAATGTATGGCTGCAATAGTAGAATCATGTATCAGGATGAGAGAGCAATAGAGATACAATGAAAGAATGTGATCCTCTTGCAACACAATATATATCCCAATGGCAATGTAGCTCACCGAACACCTGCATAAGAATAGTAGGAGGAGAACAAGAGTAAAATATATATGAAATACAATGGGAGGGACTAAATTTCCTTCCCCACTTCCAATAGGCTGGCTACTCAGATACAAAAGGGGCACACCACCCAACTATGACAAGGGGAGCATCACCCAAGTCTAGAATTACCCAAGCAACTCCTAAAATCCACAATATCCAAAAATGCATGCCCTTTCCATTTTCATTTTTTTTTTAATAGTTGTTAATTAAGTTAGTTTATTTTACTATCTTTGATAAAACTTTTGAAAACCTAAGCAGAGACTCTCCTTAAGAGAGAAAAACATAGATTAATATAACTGGTAGATTAATAGTTAGTTTTAACTTGTTAGTTTTCATTTGAATTTAGTTTATCTTTTGAATCTGTTAATTAGTTTAGGACACACTTTTTTAAGTTTAAGTAGTAGGACTCTTCTTAAGAGAGTGAAAACTTAGATGGTAGTAGGACCATAACCTGCGGGAATTAGCCAGACCAAACATACCGGGGGTTTCTTTAAGCGCCTTGTGTGGGTTAATTCTCCTTAGTTGGCCATAGACAGAAAATACAGCCAGCACTAATTCACCAACAATGGAATGAGAATGATAGGAAATGAATCCCCATGAGAGAAATTGACTTCTAGTTACCAAAAACTGATCCCATTCTCAACCATACAAATTTCTGAGTTTTTCTCATGCTTCATTAAATTCATGAGCTTATTTCTCAACTACCTTCTTACAACATAAATAAATATCAGTAAGGATGTCCAATTAGGTAGTTTCTTACCATTTATGGCTCATGGGTTCTCAATATGACACTTGGAATCAAATGATTTGATCCCACACACCCCTCACCTCTCTCTAGTTGATAAACATAACCCCCCTCATTTTTGTTGCTTCCATAGCCAGCTCTCAGACATTTTATTGCATTATAAATATGTACATGCTGTTACATTTTTCCATGGTTGACTGGCACATGTCCACAAAATATAAAATAACTTCCTTTATAAGCCGATCATTCTCTAGCGGGGCATTGACCTTGAGCTCCATGCTAGAAATCATAAACCACATATTAACAATATTTACATATAAATCCAATAATTCAAAGGGTAAAAATAGGGGTATTACGCAATTGTAATGAGGTTGGGAATTTTTCTAGGGATTTCCGCTTGACATGACAACCCTTTTGTTATTATTGTCAAGTGAATACCCACAGTGCTAAGGGCTGCCTCGAATTGATTGTGAAATGTGAAGACATAGTAAGAAACAAGCTATTGAACTTGATTAATTCATAGCCTTGAGATGGTAATAGTGAAAATGGTCCAAACATTAATGCTATCACTCATGGAGGTGCTTAGATGGGTGTTGACCATAATTCCTTCAAATTTACAAAGATTCAAAAGGCATGGCAAAGGGCACCACGATTCGATCCCATTCAACAAAGTAACATTTACAAAAATGCTTGTGACTCTGTTTCAACATATGGTGACCCCTTCATCACCCATAGTTTCAAAACAGTATATATCTCAAAATATGGCTCTAAATCCATCATTACTTGGTTTCAAAAATAAATTTGAAGTTGAATCGCTAGGAAACTCTAAGAAAAAATTTAATCTTCGGCTTAATATGTTTGGAGATATATGAATATGAAAGCTTAGCATAGAGGTTGTGAAACACTCTTTGGATACTTGTTGGAACTGAGGAAGAGGAGGACCTAATCTTACCTAACCTTCTTGAAAGGTGAACTAACATAATAAGGATAAATAAATAAAGGACCCAGAGAGAATTCATGTTAGATGATCGGGTAGATGGATATGATATCAAGGATGTCATGTTGGATCTCAGGTCTGATGTTAATATCCTTCCTAAGAACTCATGACATGCTATGGGTAACCCTCCATTGGTATACTCTCCTATCCAATTGCACATGGCCAATCAATATAGGATCCTTCAAATAGAGAGATTGGAGAATGTGGATGTTGATCTAACAAGGGTGAAGACAAATTTTGTTGAATTTGAGATGATTGAGATAATGGATGAGTTCAATCCTTATCCTACATTATTGGGGATATATTAGGCCTTTGACAATATGTTATCATCAACTTAAATAATGAAACCATGAATTTTGAAGCAGTAGGATTAACAGTCACCCAACCATTAGGTCCCTATCAGGGACCCCAATACACAACCTATCAATGAAATTATAAAAATAGATGTCTTAGATCATATTTATAATCTAACTACAAGAAATAGGGATGGTTACATTAACCCCCCAATATATGGTTCAATACCTAGAGGAGGATTCCCTCCTTTGATAGTGATTCATTAGGGGATTTGAATGAATAAAATAATAGGATGCATGAGATTTCCTAATTTTTAGGATCTAAAGCAAGCATAAAAAATTATTAGTGAGATAAAAATTTAACAATCGCACGCAACATACACATATACACATAGGTTACCCTGGAAAACCCCATGCGAGGAAAAACCAACCAATGAAGATCTTCATTACCTTGGCCAAAATCGGCTAACCTAACCAAGTGAAATAGCCACCGCTCACCTCTAGGACACAATAAAATCAATTATTCCAAGCCCTTTATAGGCTTAATTACATGCAATACATTGGACCAATACTATGGGTTACAAGAAAACATGTGCCCAAAACGATGTGTTAGACCTAAACCACCTTTGTCTCATTCTCGAGTCAAGGTTAGCCCTAACACTCATGGCATTGCATCACTATTAAATCAGTCAGATGCATTGGCGTAGACATTTAGGACCCTCTTACTTATGATGGAGTCTCCAATTTAAATGAATTCCTCACATAAATCAATAGTAGAGTTGTGGAAAAATAAAAGGTGAGTGTACTAGATGTTGTGCTATGAGGTACTCCTGCAAGTTTATGGGATATGCACAAAGCTAATCTTCTTACAGTATGACCCTCAGTTTAGACTGCTATGATCCACAATTTTGTCCCTTTACCTGAGTATGAATGTGTAAATACTTCAAAGAAGAAAAAAAAAAAATACTTCTATAAAAAATATACCAAATTCCAATCCTTTTATATATGTGCAACAACATAAAAACAACGGGGAGAGGGAGGGACTACGAATTGAATTATGGGTCCATAAGTTTATTCATGTTTTAGGCTCTATTCAATAATCATTGTACTTACATGAATAAATAAGGAGGCTTACCAGAAATTAGAAGACTCTACAAACTCAATTTTGTGAGGATTTCTCTTTTGTGGGAAAAATTAAATTAGTCACGGTTGCATTAAAGTTGATTAAGGAGGATTTGCTTACTAAAAATATTCAAAACATAGGTAATCCCCCTATCTTCTAGTATAATCAAGAGTTTCTTAATTCACACATCCCCATTAATAGAATGGAAAAACCCCTTTATTGTGGCAAAATCAATAAGGATGATTGAGATCTAGATTATTTGGAGCACCTAAGGCATCTATCATTTAAGTAGACAAAAGGCTCTAGAAATTTACAAGAGAAGAAGCAGTAGGATACTAATGTAACCTATTCTAATATAGTAAAGTTGCATAAAATGAATATTGGCTCTCAAGAAAAACCCAAAATGGCCTTTATAGGAGATTATTAGGATGACCAAGTTGTGTCTGAAATTGTGGCTCTACTTAAAGAGTATGAAGACTTGTTTATGCAAAGTTGTATAGAACTAAAAGGGATTCAAGTGATTTGGGTGAGATGAATATTACCTGAAATCATGATGCAAATCTTGTTTAGCATCATCCATACTAGTTCAACCCTAGGGTTAAGGACAAGGTCAAGATGGAAATCGATTGCATGTTGACAACCAAATTGTTTTTTTCCATGGATGAATATGAGTAGATTATCCCCATTGTAATATAAAGTAAGAAGGATTCAGATAATATCTAGGTCTATGTTTCTTTCTTCAACCTTAATTCATATTGTTTACATGATCCTTTTCCCACCCCCTTCAGTAATGAGATCTTGGATCAAGTGGCAGGGAAGGAAGCATACTCGTTCACTAATTTCTTTTTGGAGTACCATCGGGTTAGGATTGTGGGGGCGAATAAAAAGAAGAATACTTTCAACACATAATGGAGTTCCTTTTCCTACAAAGTGATTCCATTTAGACTTAAGAATGCTCCTATAGTTTTCTGAAGGATTATGATTGCTTCCTTTAGGAAATTTATACATGGGTATTTAGATATTTACATGGATGATTGGACTATTTGCAGCTTGTTGAATGAGTATGTTAGTCTCCTGAAGATATTGATTAACATGTGACGATAGCTCTAGACTTCACTAAAATTGAATAAATTCATGTTTTGTGTTCCCTTTGGCAATATTTTGGACCATGTTGTTTGTCATGAAGGAGTTTTGGTTGATCCTACGAAAATTATTGTTATTTTGAATGTCCCACCTCCTACATTTTTCCAATAGTTGCATTCTACCTTGGGCCATACTAGGTATTATCAGATATTCATTCACAACTATGCTACGATCACAACCCCATTGGAGCAACTCTTGAAGATGACTGAAGTGTTTATTTAGAATCCCAAATGTGACAAGGCATTTTCACTATTCAACGAAAAGATGGAAACTATTCTTATCTTTTCATTCTTTGATTTGGAATTTTGAGTTTCATGTACATGTGGATGCATCAGGTATTGCTTTGGGATCAATTCTTATGCAACCTAGTGAAGATGACCTTGAACATCCTATCTATTTCACTCTCAATTGAAATAAAACTATACCACTATTGAGTGTGAATGATTAGTCAGTGAATATGCTCTGTAGAAATTATACTAGTGTAATTTTTAGGCACGAGATTTCACCAATTGGCTATTGTGGGTTTTTTTTTCAAAAACTAAATTCGCTATTTGGTCATTTTTAGTCTCTAATATTGCCTATATTTACATCAAATATGTTTTTTTATCATAATATTCACCAAAATTTATAGTTTTTAGTAGTAAAGTGTATGCTTCATATTTAATATTCACCTACCTAGCTATATATGTATATATGTTTTTCTCAATGCAAAATAATCGCCTAGAATACTACACTTAAGTATCCTATTACAATCCTTAAAAAATACCCTGAGTTATACCACTATTTATTGAGTGGTCACTTCAATTTTTTCATTGATAATTCTGCTTAGACGTTTTTGGTGAATAAACTTGTTTTGGAAGGATGTATTCATCAATAGCTGTTGTTATTTCATGAGTTCTATTTTTGACATAGTAGTGAAACCATGGAAGCATAATATGGGACCTGATCATCTATCATGACTAACATCAAGTGAGTTTGATGGCCCTATTGATGATTGATTACGAGATGCGACATTATTTCAAGTTGAGTCCATTCCATATTATTAGGAAGATATTACTTTATTTTTAACTATAGGTCCTATGCCACAAAACTATCGCACAGCTCAGAAATGTCACCTAGTTGTTTGGGTTGTAGATTATCAGTTAATTGTAGGACAATTATATAAATTGGGTCTTGATGTGATGTTGCATAGATGTGCCATGGACTTTGAATCTAGTATATATTATGCCCAAATATTAACTAGCTCACATAGATCAAGATATGATAGAGGAAGATAGGAGAAACCCACAAAATAATGGGAGAACATTAGCTACAACTAGGAAAGTCCTACAGGCTAGATTATGGAGGCTACAATTTTCAAATATTCTAAGAACTATGTCATGGATTGCGATGTGTGTCAATGAGTTAGAAGTCCATCCTATATAGATGAGGAATACCTATGCATCATGTTCATGCTATGCACCCATTCTAGAAGTGGGAAGTAGAGTTTATTGGTCCTATTAATCCACTTGTGAGACATTCAAAATCCCAATATATTATTACTACAACATACTATATTACAAGTGGGATGAGGTAGAACCTATGAAATATTTTCCACAAACACAACAACTCCTTTATCTTTCAGAATATCATCTTGCAGTTGCGATGTCCTATGAGTCATATTAGTGACCAAGGTATGCATTTCAAGAGTAGTGCAATTGCTATGCTGACATTAGAATTCCTCATTTAGAATCCTAAAATTAGGCCTTATCATCTAGAAGCAAATTACATTATAGAATATTTTAACAAGATTATGGAAACTAGATTAAATAAGGTTTTCTCGGTTAATAGAGATGGCTAGGATGAGTGTGTATCTATGCCATTGTGGTCTTACTGAACTACACCAAAACAATTGCATAAGAAGTAACATTTTTTTTGTTTTTTTTATGGTTGGGATGTTGTTGTCCCAGCATAATTTATTGTTCTCAATTTGTTTATCACAATTTATAATCACATGAAAGAGGACAAGACAGTTGCAGAAAGGTTGGAAGAATTGATGCAGTTGAATGAATCTAGATTCCTAGCATATTTTCATGCAACCATAGAAAAAAAAAACATAGAAAGCATGGAATGATTGACACATCACGACCAAACATTTTTCCAAGGGTAACATGTCCTTCTCTATGATAGTAAGTTCTTGAAGGATCAGGGTTAGCTTTAGATGTATTGGGTGGACCCTTTTGTTGTTGCACATGTAAGAGAATATGGTGTTTTCTGTCTTGCATAACTAGATGGTATCCACATACCTAAATGTGTGAATAGAGATCTCCTAAAGCCCTATGTTTCAAGTTGTTTAACATTGTTTTTGAACTCCTATTGTAGGGAGTGAGGTACAGTAGGAGTCCTAGGAAATTGTTTGTGTTTTTAGTTTGTCTTAAGCGTCAATTGAGTTAATTTAGCTTGTGCAAGTTGGCCCAAGGTTAGTTTGTTTTTTGTTGTGTTTATTTATTTATTTTGTTAAGCAAGACATTTATGGTTGGGGGGGGGGAGTTCCAAGATCTGTCATCTTCAGGTTTTGAGTTGGGGCTTGGGGTTCAATTCATTAGTTATACATTCTGCGTTAGTCATTTAGGTGAAGTTAAGGTCTGGTGAGAGTTTTTAATGGGTGATTTGACATGTTTAAAGGTCGAGGTGTGTCAAATCGTCATTATGTTGGTGTTAATTAAGGTGTTTTAATAAAATTAAACCATCATGCACATTAGTTATAAATCCAGGAATGTAAAACTTTCAAGGCTACATGTAAGATATATGCAGATACAAATTCTTCCTTAATGCTATGAAAAGATACAAATGCATATGCAACTAATGAGGTAAAGTAGCATCCAAATCCACTCTTGTTTAAAAGGAAACACACTCATAAAATCAAAAGTAATTGAAATCTAACTTGAAAAGGAAATCAATCATAACTCACAACACTCTACAAGGAAAGGAATCAGTTAGGAAACTTATGTTATGAAGAGAAATCATGCTACTTTGTTCATAAAGGAAATTCAAATCACTCCACGCTTGCAAAAACCACACAATCCAATGGTTGTAATTGAAACCACAAGATTCAATTCTTGAATGAAAAACTAAGTAACAGATTCAGATCTAATTATGAGAACCAACAATTACTAAAGGAAATCAATCACTATAAGATTCTATCGTGCAGTATTAATAGTAATAACAAATCTAATAAAAGATCTAACTCTATGAGTAACAACGTATGGAATAAACAAGAACTCAGAAGAAATAGTGACAACTATAAATTCAAATAAGAATCTATGATAAATCTATAAAACAACTAATTAAAATGGCAACACAAGGTCATTGAAGGGGGGCCTCCTTCTCCAACCAGTGCTGCTGAAGCAATTCATAAATTAGAACTCGGATCATAAGAATCAACATGTCTTCTATTATGGAAAAAAGAGGAATGATACAATAAGTTTGATAATCCCCTACACTACTTCTTGATCTCTCTATATACCCCCTAATATTCTCCCATACACGAGATTGATTACATATTTATACATAAAAATCCTTCATGAGGATGAGGAACTGAATTCCCAACTTGGAATTTGTTTTAAACAGATTTTCTAATTTGAAAACTGCCCGTAACAATAAATCTGGCAAAATCTCATTTAAAGAACCACTCGTTTCTCTCAAATGAAACACTTCCTAGAGAATATCCCCACGAGTCACCTAATTTGGCTTGTTTTTGACAAACCCATGTTCCATATTTCTGAAATTCATCCTCATTTGACCCGAATTTGCAACACAAAATAATGCCTTCTTATCGGATGTGTTTTCTTGACTGGGGGCATTTGACCATGAGCTGGAGGTTTCCATGTTGTACTTGGGTACAAATTGAGGATCACAAACTAATGTCGTCAAACCTAAGAACACAACCGTGTTATATATTTCCATGTGTGCTAGCATGCCAACTTTGGAGGATGGAACCATGAGAGCTTTTGCTGCTACTACGAAAAATCACTTCACAAACTGTCATCAGTAAAATCATGCATAATAGTCTTTAATTCATAAAAAATGAAGGAAAATAATAATTATTAACCACTAAAGCATAGATAAGCATAACATAGAATTTTATGGGAAATTATGGCAAATGGAGTGATAAATGAGTAGTAAGATGAAGTAAAATTAATAGAATGGGTATTTGTAACTGGTAATAATAGTGGCATATCCACGAACCAACACACTAAAAGTTCTAACATTAATGAATAAAAATTGTGGTATATTACACATACTTCAGTAAATGAGCCCATCATGTCTTACAATTAACGTGATTGAATAGTTAAAAGTCCCTGATTTTGCCTAAATATTCACTGTGTATTTGTGTAATTGTTGATTATCACATTGGATCCTTCTAATATTTTTGAAGTGTGCAACTACGATTTCTATACAAGACCTCAACTAATGATCTATTTTTTGTATAAAATACATTCTAGAAATGGTTAAGGATTCTAGCAATAAGGTATCATCATCAAAGAAAACTTCTAGATACAATCATGCAGTATTGGTTGAGTTTTGTGATCCAAGGGTGCAAGTCATTGATGACTTGCACGGGAAGGTAGAACATACTCGCTTAATGGAAAATGATTTTTTTGATGGGGATCTTTTCCTGGATATGAAACTAGATATATACATGGATTATTTTCCATTAGAAAGAGGAGTACTAATAAAAATATGGAAACTATCTTTCGAACCCCTATGCAATACCACTCCTACCATTTTGAGAGACCTCCTAGCATTCAAAACCACTGAAGAAGTCACTAGATGCACCAAGTTCCCGGCCAATAGGATCCATGACAATTATTGTGTTTGGGTATATCCTACCCAAACCATGTTGATGATATATACATGATTGGCTTGTCCATGGAAGGACACGATGTTTCATCAACATTTCAGAGTGGGAGTAAGCAAAAACAAAAAAAAGATGAGCCCAACTTGTACGATTGGTATGGCATGAAGACAAGTGGAAATGGGGCAGCTATGGATTTGATTAATAGCCCACAAGTTAAGTTTACTTTCCAACTAATATCATGTAGGGTGATGAGGAGTACACTAGGTGCGAGTGCACTTTGGATGCTCTCTGTGGAGGATTCCTACATCTAGGATATTGAAGTAAACTAATGCATATTTATCATGGAAAATATACTCTTAGACTATGTGAATGCCCATGGAGCATCCACTTATTTTATTTGTGGGTATTTTTTGGTCACCTTTTCTATGTGGAAGTGGTAACCTCCCAAGGATCGAGTGTTACAACCAACAATAGTAAAAATAGTTTCAACACTACGATACGAACCTTGGAAGAGACATAATGAAAAGCGACGCGACCACATGATTATGGTCACCACTCCACTCTATGAATTTTAGAAATACTCCTAGACATGCATGTGGAAAATATATGGTTCGACATGAATAGAGATAACACCTTCATTGGAACCTAGGTTGTAGATCCCTATTTTATAGAACTACTCTTTAATAAGGAAGTTTCATAGTGTTCCAATCTGTAGGTGTCCAAAACTGCACAGGGAATCACATATATACTACTATAAAGCAAAAACATGAATTTATGACAAAATTAGTTGGTATCAAAGGACAAAGTATTGAGGTAGTGGAAGGCCAGTGATGTGGAAGAAAATACAAATTTAGTATTGGATATATAAATTGTTGACCCATCCAATTCCCCAGAGATGCCCATAGTACTTGCTTCCTCTATACTTTATTCATCCCAACTAAAAACACAAGAGACCCACTGCAGCCCGACCAAAGAATTAGACTAATTAGGGAATATTTTGGATAACACTTCTCTGCTTGCACACACAAGGAAAGAAGAACATATATAGGGATATAGTGATGGTGACGATCCTCCACTCCCCAATTAACTTCTAGGATATCATGAAATAGAGGAAATAACCCCTTCATATGTGACAATGGAGAAGGAAATCAAGGATTATGTGCTTTATATTGATCCCACTACTCCCCCCTTCATCCTCCCTATTAGATATTTTATCTATAATTGTGTAGCTCCAGCAGCTTATGCAAGACCCAAAGCATTTCAGGTCCATGCTGCAAATCTAGAAGGAACACACGGATGTGGTTCCATTTTTTACCAACAAGATGTAATCTAGGATTTTGTAGTAACACTAGGAAATTATGCCATAGTTAGAAGTGAAGGTGTAAACCTCTGATAAATAAGATACTTCCATTGCAAGTGGGCAATACCTTAACTCCATGCCTTTGATTGGTATTACCATGACTCTAGAAGATTTGTAGGGTTTGTCTACTACAAATATCCTCCCTGTGATGCATGTCTCCATATCTAAAGTCAAACAAAGGATTGTGAAGGGTGAGAAGGATTAATAGGTTGCTCAGAAATTTTATCAGTCAATGTAGGTACAACTGGAAGACTTAATTGAATATCAAGATTCCAAGCACCAAGATTATGCATCTATGGAAAGGACCATCAATGTTATATGTTAGCAGCTGGTGGGAATGTGGCCTTAGCAAAAAGCATAAGACCCTTCAATTCCAAAGGCCATATCACTTGTACATATACAAGAGAGTGTTGCGCTTCTTTTATCGTCCTAGAAGTAGTTACAAGAGACATCAAATGATCTCTAGGAATAGGTATTCACAATGTGGTGTCATGGGATGCAATAATAGTAGGATCTTATGGTGTTGTTTCCTCCAATGGTCACACATATCACTACAACTTAAACTTTCCGCCATGATTTGATAGAACAAAGAAATGCCATCTTCTCCACTCTGAAGGATTGGATGGGACTATTGGACTAGAGGAAGAGTTTAGTTTATGAGTAGTGGGAGCAGATCCAGAAGATGCATCATGTTCCCTGGCTCTGATTGACCCATTAGAGAAACAACAAAAATAGAAAGAAATACAACTTGTTGATGATAAGATGGATGTTTTTCATGATTTTATAATTGCTACAAATAAGACATTTCGAGAGTTCCAAGATGAAACTCAATCCACACATCTTATGCTGCAATAGTTGGATTCATTTTCTAACTTTAGAATGGAATACTTTGGAGTAAAGAATCCCTCATCGCCAAACAATGAACATGAACACGATTTCCTTGTTGGTTCCAATCTATTATTGGGTCTAATATTGATTAGAGTAGGTTTGCAAATTAATTCATATAGTTCAACACAATTAAAGAATAAGAAATGGCACACAACACATCAACACAATACATAGAAATTACCCTAGAAACCCCTCTCATAGGAAAAACTAGAAAACAAGTGAGCTTTCAACTCATATATTAATCAAACACTCAAACAAGTGTTTACAACCATGATTTGCTAGACTACAACTCAAACTTCATTACATGATCATGCCACAAACACTTCCCTCAAACTGTGCATATCCCTTACACCTTATTTATAGATGCAATACAATCGATTACTCATTAATGACAATCCAAAACTTTATAATGACTTTCAATTATTATGTTACATTCAACTTGAATGGGTCAACTTTGTTTGATTACCTGTTGATATTTTGGTTGTTTCGTTGAATTCCCATCGACCAATCACTTTCCTTTGATAAAAAAACCATTCCAATCATTCGCTCGACAAGACCTTCACCATCTGTCACCTTCGACTCCAATTGACTAATACCAATTGAATTTGCTAGTCGATTTACATTCAAATAATATAACACCCCAACATTCTCCCACTTGTTGTCTTCTTTGTATAAACAGGAGATTCAAAAAAAAATTTAATAGGGATACCAAGCTCATCATTTCCCTACACCAGGAAAACTTCTCTATGCTCATCAACTTGGTTAATGTGTTTGCAACATTCTTCACCATGTATAACTTCTCTAGTACCACCTTCTGGTTCTCCAGCATCTCTCTCACAAAATGGTATTGAACATCAATGTGTTTTGAATTTGAATAATATGTCTGGTTATTTTCCAAGAAGTTTGCACTTTGTCTGTCACAATCCAACCTAACAACATGCTAATCAAACGCAACATCTCAACAAAGTCTCTATAACCAAACAACTTCCTTACACACATGAGTGGCTACCATGTATTCAACCTCAATAGTCGACAATGCAACAATCAAATGCCTCCTACTCATCCAATTGATAGCTCCACCAAATATATTGAACATGTATCCATTGGTCAAACATCTGCAATCAATATCCCTTTCCCAGTCGGAATCGACAATCCATGTACACAGATTTCATTGTTGTCATCAGGCTCTCCTCCATAACAGATTGCATAATTCGTTGTTTTTAGTAGATACCTGAATGCTCTTTTGATTGTGGTCCAATGCTCTTTTCCAAGTGTTGACATGTACCTTCTCGATACTCCCATTGCACGGGAAGTATCAAGTCATGTTCATACCATAGCATACATTAGACCACTTACAACACTATAATAGGGAACACGTAACATGTAATCTATTTATTCCTCTCTCTTAGGACACTCTTCAGTAGATAGAATGATTCCCAAAGGAATAGGGACATGTTGGCACCCCAACAACTCCCAAATAAAGGGGGCCCCCATTATACTTATTGTAAATATTTAGTTTTTAAAATTTGCTTTCAGTTTGTCTTGTTTGATTTGATAAGTGATTTCATGGTTATCTTTCGAAGATCCCTCACTCTTTGCACTATACATTCTTTGACTTGACATTCTTGAGATAAAGATTTGGTGGTTTGATTTATACGTATATTTTGGATCTTCTCATTTCTTGCTGGCTTTTCAATATATTTTCATGCCTTAAAATTTTAACAGAATTATCAATTTTAATTGAGCCACTTCAAGAAATTCTTTATTTTTGAACTACTATGATCACACTATATTCATATCTTTAAATGAGTGATTAATGTATATGAAGAAGATTATTTTATCATTTTAATTTTAAAAGCTACCTTTTGATCCACTTATGAATTTGGTGAAATAATTTATGCTTTTTATTTTATATCTTTTAAGCATTAATTTTATATTTACCTTTATCATTTTATCCCAATAATCTTTTTTTCAAATATGTTCTTGTGAAAATATTCTTTAAATAGAAGGTAATGTTGTCTTTTGGAGGATATACGTTCACATAAGGGTTAAGAGATAATGTTTGAATATCTTATTAAATTGGTTGTATTATGATTATTTTTTAAATAATTTCACCAATTTCCATGAAAACTTTTGATGAACTCATTTCCCTTGTATTGAAATATGTTTCTTATTTTAATCAGTAATCAAAAGAAATTGATAATATTTCATATTTAAACTTTTGATGCTAACATATTAAAAGAAAATATATAAATATTTTCTATTTTCAAAAGGGGAAATTGCTGTGACTTTGGAGTATGTTTTTATTGGAATTATCAACTTTATTGAACCGAACTTTCACGTTGGGATGGCGATTCAAATTTTCTTTTGAATATAATATGCCTTTATTAAGAGACCAACTAAAGTTTAATAATTTCTATGACTCGTCACTTGTTTCTTCGCTCTTGCAGTAATATGGAAAGACATTTTCTCATTTTGGATGCACAGGTTAAGCTAGTGAGCAGGTGATAAAATTTATTTTACCAGGGTTAACTTATATAAAGAATCCATTCATCATTGAGGCTTTGTTACGGCAGATAAATTCCATAGATCGTCGATTCATTTGATTGATTCTTCAAAGGATCGTTTGACTCATCATCAAATCTAGAAAGTTGCTACTGCATTTTCATCATCAAATCTAGAAAGTGGCTACTGCATTTTCATACGATCATAAGTGCTAAGGAAATTCGACTTTATACAAATTTGAGAGTAGTAAGAACCGGTGGTCAATCAGTTAAATTAAAAGGGAAAATTCTTTGATCTCTTTACCTTCCCGATTAATTCCTTCATTTATCTTTTCCGAACGGTCACTCTCTCTCTTTTTTTTATGTTATTTTACATTTTAATGTGCAGGTTTCAAATGATTCAAACGAGGGAATACGTGGAAGATAGTTTATATGAGCGGCTAGCTTGTCTAGCTAGTTCTTATTTTTTATGTTATTTTACATTTTAATGTGCAGGTTTCAAATGAATCAAACGAGGGAATACATGGAAGATAGTTTATATGAGCGGCTAGCTTGTCTAGCTAGTTCTTAAAAGTGATAATGAGCAGTTCAACGATTTTAGAACAGAAGTTAAAACTTTATCACCAGATTGCTGTGAATAAGAAGAAAAGTATGTAGATCTGGTCGCAGGAATCATTGAAGAATTTATTAATGCTTCGGAGGTCTGAGGATCTGGGGGTGCCAACTTTCCTATATAAACAACATAAGATCAACTGCGTAGGAGGGGGAAGCGCTCTGAAGGATTGGAGAAAATTCTTTCTCAAAATTCTGTATTTGTTTTGGGTATCATATTCTTTGAACAGAGAATAGGAGATGTTACCTTTCCGCCAGCTTTCTTTTGGTTGTAGATGATACTTTGTAATTTTTTATGAAGCTGTAATTGAAGGCCAGAGATTGCTCAATGGTCATTTTCAGGCAGCCAGCCAGGTGTATTCAATGATGTTCTATAAGATTTTACCTTACACATTTGATTACTAGTTAAATGAAATCCTCTGTATTCATTATGTGAAATGATTATATTTTTCTGCATAAACAATTTAATTAAAGATTAATTTTAATTTGTATTATTTGTTTATCTTTAATTAAATTGATGTTCTTATTTAAATGGTTATTTACTTTGTTTAAGTAGATTCGCCATAAAACTATCATTTTATGCAGCAAAAATTCTTATATTCACTATGCTCCCATGTAGGATAAGTAGTTTTAAAAATAGATTAATTAGAAGTTTCGATTTTATTTCGTAGTTAAAACCTCCTGGATTTTTAGGAGCTACTAAATTTTCCTTTACAGAAAATTTAGCAGCTGCTAAATTTTTTCGTTTCAGCTATTTTAAAAGTTCCTCATAGATTAAGTTAGATTGCATCCTACATTCTAATTGCATTTTAGGAATTCAGGGAACTAGATTGAGAGACTCATTTTGAGAGCAAACTCATAAGGAAACATGACCTTTGTTCCTGCGAGAGGTAGCTAATGCAAACATTCAAGGAGTTGCTTTAAGCAATTTGAGTGGGTTATCTCTCTATGTTGGCCTCAGGACAGAAAATCCGGCCAACAGGACCTTGACTGGTCTACTCTCCTGCATGTTAAAATGTTTTAGATATGTCTTTCTCTGACTTAACTAGATCCTTCTACCTGCTCGATCTCTAGTGATTTCCATTCCAAGAATGAATTTTACTGCTCCAAGATCCTTCATGTTGAATTTAGAGGAGAATTAAAGTTTAAAATCCTTAATCAAATCCATGTTATTCCCGACCAACAACATGTCGTTGACATACAAAACTACATATACTAAATGATCACCAACTTTATTCCCATAAACACAATGACATCCTAACTTCTCACGACCCCCAACTATTAGATATACATGTAAAAATTCTGATATCACATCCTAGGCGATTGTTTTAAACTATAGAGAGACTTCTTGAGCTTATATACCAGCTCTTTTTCTACATCAACTATAAAACCTTTAGGATACTTCATATAGGTTTCTTCTTCAAGATCATCATGAATAAATGTTGTATTTACATCCATCGATTTTATCTCAAGATCAAATGTTGTAGCTAAAGACATTAGTACTCTTATGGAAGTTAACTTAGCAACAAGAGAGAAAATCTCACTAAATTCGACTCCTTGACTTGGGAATATCATGTTGCTACCATTCGAGACTTGTAATTCTCAACTTGTTCTAATACATTTAATATTTTCTTGAACACCCACTTACTACCGGTGAGTTTCCTTTCATTTGGTAATGCGACTAGATCCCACGTTTCATTCCTTTTAAAGGATTCCATTTCTTCTTCCATGGCACTTTTCTAGAGTTTTCCCTCTGTTAAGTCAATCACTTCCTTTACTAACATAGGTTCATCTTCTATGATAAATAATGAAAAAGTAGAGAGTAATTTAGGTGGATTGTACCTTTCTGGTTGTTTCCTTTCTTGACCACACCTCTTGAAATCTATAGTCTATTGTTCCACCTCTTTGTTGGATTCAATTGGATCACCTAAATCCATAATTTCATCCTTCATTTCAAATTCTTGTTTTTCTCTTTTAACCTTTTCATCCCTAGAAGTTCCTATGACTTATCTAAAGATCACATCTCTACTATAAACTACCTTCCTTAATGTAACCAACTTTCATAGCGTATACCCTTTCACTCCATCCTTGTACCCGATGAAGATATATCTCTCTGACTTGCTGTCAAGTATGGTTATTTTTTCCCTTGGGATATCCATAGAGGACCTTTTACTATCCCATGCCTCATATGGATTCTTTTCAAGTAGATCCATCGAAGGTAACCTATTCACTAGGGAACATGTTATGTCAGTTACCTTTGCCCAAAATCCTTATACAACTACTGCACCATTGAGCATGCTCCTCACTTTATCCATCAGTGTTATGTTCATCCTTTTACTAAATCTGATCCATTGAGGGGTGTATGGAGTTTTTTTTTTCAATCTATATTGTGCTATCTATAGAACTAGTCAAATTCTTTTCTACAAAATTCTCCTCCATTATCAGTTCTCAAAACCTTAATCCTTTTACTAGTCTAATTCTCCATAGGAGCTTTGAACTCTTGGAACTTCTCAAAAACATCAGATTTCTCCTCATAAAATGAAACCATGTCATTATGAAGATATCATCTATGAAATAAATTTAATACCGATATCCTCCCAGTGAAGGAACCGACACAGGTCCAAAGACATCACTATGTATTAGCTCCAATATTTCCTTATCCCTCGTACCATCAAATGAGAACCTTACACGTCTCTGTTTACCATCAACACAATGTTTAAAGAATTCCACTTCCTTAGAACAATCAGGGAGACCTTTATTGTGAATAGAAAAAATACCTTATCGGGACAAACCACATTATCACTTTTGTTGGCGCCTATTTTTCCCAATACCTCTTACAAGTTTCTAGTCTGAACTCCTCTCATCAATACCATCTCTCCTCACACCATCTTGCACATATATTTCTAGAATACAGACTTCACTAATAGGGGAAGTGTTCCTATTCTTCCATATTTCAGTCTTAGTCAAATTTTTCCTCGTTCGACTATCCTGGTTGATGAATCGTATCCCAGTAGGAAATCATCGCCATCGATCTTCTCATACACATAGAATGACTATCTGTGAGGTGTCATGTGATATGATGCACCAGAGTTTATCATTCATCACTCGAAATGATTTATTCCCTCGAGTTGCTTCTATGTCCCATCTCTTCATCACTTTCAAGAGATATTGTTCCTGAGTTATTTGAAATGTTTTCTTGATTGAATTGATTTCATTCCATATTTTCTCGTTCCATCTACAAGCATAACAATAAGATGTGATGAGTATATCTACATTTGCAGATAATGTAATATACATAACTATGCAAATGAAAAGGTGTGCCGGTTCAATGAGTGCATTATAAACTTCACACATATTTTTGAAACCATTCCTTATGTCGTGTGTCGATAAATCCTCTATTGGCTCCACTCCATACTTTGTTTCCTATGAGTATTAGACACCATGACAAAGCATAGATATAATTAACATTTTCTTATTGTTCCCTTAATTATAAACTAAGAGACACAAAATAATATAGCTACTTACAAATTGTTCAATTAACCATTGATACCCCAACATATACTGGAAACCCTTACTTAATCTGATTCCACTCAAAAGATCGGATGGCTCTTCACCATATGTTAGCACCTATTAAAAAACATCCATGTCAGTTTTAAATTAATTAATATATAAGCATCACACCAAATATGAAATATGGAGCAAACCACAAGTACTCACAAACTTTGCAATCAACCATTTTTTGTCTTGTCATCTCGTCTTATGCACTAAATTGGTTTCATTTTCTTTTTGTTTCTGCTACAACAAAACAATTGAAAAATTAGTAAATTTCATGCGATCATTAAACTCTATGCACATTAAAAATAAAACAATGATTACATACGTTTGATGCACGTTGTTGTTGGGATGGCTCATCTTGCAATGTGGCTATGTTTATTTCTTTGACCATCTCATGATGCACCTTTTTTGACATCCCTACTACCATATTTCAAATATAGCATCATTCCTCCTTTAGAATTTTGGTGATCTTCCTAGGAAACTAAAAGCACAATAGAAAACAATAAATATTAATATGAAAATAAGCATAGAAAAAATATTAACAAAATTGTAAAATCTCTATCACAGTAGGATCTAGCTACTATAGATTACCGTACAATTGAAATAAATAGCTTACTATGCAAGATATATGTGCAAAACGAATTCTAGAATATAAATGATTAAAACCAGTCATAAATGATCAAAACCCAATCATATAAATGATCAAAAACCATAAAAAAGGATAAAATATTAGAGTTTATTAACTGTCCGTTATACAACAATGAGTTGAGATCCTCCTTATATAACAAGGAATAATTTGTTTTCCTTTGGAGGCTCTACAAGTGGCTAGCTTACATTGGATCTCAATCCCCCTAGGTTGACCAATAGGCTCCCAAATCTAACCAAACAGGTACGAATTGTCCATGTGAACATTGGGTAGGCATGAGAAAACATTAATGAGGCTCACACATGTGGTGGATAATATTGGGTGGATTTAGGTATCCAAGGAGAGTCCAAAATAGATAAGAAAGGGCCAAAATGACTAGATTCAATGCATGGGTGCCTCAAGTCAAAGACATTTTCCTTAAAACAAAGAAACAAGGCGCATTTTCTCAAGTGGTGGTAATAAATGCTATAGGTGGCCATAAATAGGGCGCCAACAACTATATTTGACCAATTTTGGCCCATACTTTGGTGGATAAGCCATCATTTTCCCTAACTATCTTCTAACGACCTTCTAACAACCTTGGATTGTAATTATTACCCTGTTTTGGACCAATTAATCAATAAAATGACTTATGACTAAGATCCTAAGGTGTAATAATGTTATAACACCCCCCCTTAAGCTAGAATTTGGTAGATAATCAAAATAAGGCCTTGGCAACTAAGGCTCAAGTCACCTTTTACAACAACAATTTTTATTTGTCCATGTAACCAAGGTAAGGAGGAAAACCACATGGGAAATTAAACCTGCCCTCTAAAGTGGACATGAAATACACCAAAATAAACTTCTCCAAAATTCAAGTAAGTGTGAACTTGATGATATGTATGGAGGAAGCTTCTTCTTTGGAAGAACTGGATGTTGCTCCCATGCTTGTATTAGATGCTTGATCTCTGCAACTGTGGAAGTAAGCACAAGTAGGTGCTCTTCAAACTTGATCTTCACACCAAATGTAGCAAGAAAAAATCCAAATGAGACTTGATGTGCTTGAGAATCAATCCCAAGTGAATGATAATGTCCTCCATATTCTATATAACTCTAAGAACAAGTGCCAACCATGCAGTGTATAGGAAGCATGACAATGAGAGTGAATGCATCAACTCGATATTGAAAGTGAGCTGTAACAACTGACTGATGATCCTCAGAATCCAAATGTGAAAACTCATGAGAGAACAAATATATTTGGAGATAAACTCCAAATGCTTGTAGATGTCCCAAAATCTTGAACTTCGAACCATATGAAGCTTTATGTGCTTGATGCTTAAACCCAAGTGAATGCATGTTGTCTCCATCTTCAACAGAACCTTGAGGAAGTTTGCATGTGGCCATGTAGGAAGTGAGAGGAGGCATGGGACCAAGGAGTGAGTATGCATGAACTCCATAATCTGATCTAGACTCCAAAATATCCAAGGAACCACAACTTTGCACATCAACAAACTCATATGAAGAATGCTTATCTTCTAGAGCAATAACTGATAGAGAATCCTCAGTAGAAGAAGTATGATGGGAGAACAATGAATGCAGAGATAGTTCTTCTTCAACAACAGCTGCTCCATTTGTTGTATCTTCATCATTTGTAGCAACATCTTGTGAAATAGATGATGTCTCTTCACATTCTACTTCATAACATGTAGAGGAAGCATTCGAATCAAAGATATCTGTAACAATAGGAACTTGTGTTGAAGACTCTTCCATTTGATCTTCTTGAAGAACTTCATCAAAGAGAGTAGAGGCCGAGACATTAGGAGGGACAGCACATGTTGAGGTGTCCATAGGATCATTCAATACATCATTCTTCTTCTTATCAAGAGCCTTGTCGAAGTTGGACCATAGCTCAAATGGATATTCTGCAGAACCAATCAAGTAGTGCATACTTGGAGACATGGCTAGACACATAGCTCTGAATGCTTCATCACAGTCATTTAGCTAATGATTTTCTCTTCATAAGAATCTGGTTCACTCTCAGCACCAATGGACACATCGTAGAGACCTTGTCTCCTTAGAGATGCACACATTTTAGGCTTCCACTCTACATAACTGAATGGAGTAAGAAGAGGAACTTTCGAATCCATATAGAAGTTGTTGTACCTGCAATGCAAAACTCTCAACACTCAAGAGGGGATCTACACTAACTGGTTGGAACCTTGCTTGATAGAAGGCACATTCGAGAGAGCATCACACCCTAGGTAGAATCCAAAGGATTTATCCAATGGCTTCAAGCAAATGGCCCTGGGGACTTCTATGGTTTCTCCACTGCTTTTGTTGCGCTTCTAAAACAATATTGGTTCAAATAGAAGCTCCAAGAGATATGATACCATGTAAAATATCTATCACAGTAGGATCTAGATACTATAGGTTACCTCACAATTGAAATAAATAGCTTACTATGCAATATATATGTGCAAAAAGAATTATGGAATATAAATGATCAAAACCAGTCACAAATGATAAAAAACTAGTAATATAAATGATAAAAAAACAGGAAAACAAACGATCAAATATCATAGTTTATTAACTGTCCATTATACAATAATGAGTTGAGATCTTCCTTATATAACAAGAAAGAATTTGTTTTCCTTTGGAGGCTCTACAAGTGGCTAGCTTACATTGGACCTCAATTCCCCCTAGGTTGACCAATCAGCTACCAAATCTAACCAAACAGGTACGAATTGTCTAGGTGAACGTTGGATAGGCATGAGAAAACATTAATGAGGCTCACACATGTGGTGGATAAGATTGGGTGAAGTTAGGTATCCAAGGAGAGGCCAAAACAACTAAGAAAGGGCCAAAATGACTAGATTCAATGCATGGGAACCTCAAGTCAAAGATAGTTTCCTTAAAATAGGGAAACAAGGTGTCTTTGCTCAAGTGGTGGTAATAAATCCTGGAGGTGGCCATAAATAGGGCACCAACATCTATATTTGACCAATTTTGGCCCATACATAAGCCATCATTTTCCCTAACTAACTTCTAACTACCTTGGATTGTAATTATTAACCTGTTTTGGACCAATTAATTAGTAAAATGACTTATGAATAATGTCCTAAGGTGTAATAATTTTCTAACAAAAATATGTTTTGGACTAGTACGCACATATTATAGAAAAACATATTTAGTGATAATACCTTTCAAACGATTCTTTTTTGTAGTTGTATGTTTTTGACATTGCAAGTCTCACTGGTCTCAGTGCCCAATGCTCTAGAATCACTTCTTTAAATTTACTTATAACCTCATTCTTAGAGTCATTAGATTGGTTTTTGGTGTTGTAGATGAAAAGTATGTCGATGTATTCTTTACACTCTATCCCTGAAAGTTTTATACAACTTTTTCTTCCTCTCATTAACTTTCAATGCCACTTTAGGTGAATTGATGATCAAATCAACATCATTTGAATTCTTCTTAAGTTTTATCTTTTTAGGGCATCTTATTTTTTCACTCTCCGTCCCTTCACAATATTCAACAAATTTGAAATCCAATGTATGAAACAAGATAGCAATTATTGGTTAGAAGCATTGTTAATATAATAAGTCAAACAAAATAATAATAACTCTATTCAAACTCACATAGTAAATATTTCATTTTTTTAAAATAGAAACCGAGAATAGATTTATATTAAAGGGGGTTGTGACCGAACCATCCAACCAAAAGGGGTACAAAAAAATAGATTGAGTTCACAGAGCTCAAAGACTAGACTGTCTATTTTCCTAGTTTTTATGCACAATTACCTATGACAGATTACATATTCAAAATTACTGCTGGTATATATCATGATAAAACTAGAACAACAAAAAATACATTTGCAATGCATAGATTCGAAAAAGACATGATAGTTGGAGTAACCTGATGGTCTGGAATGTTGGGGCTTGTTTGCTTGTCGCAATGCTATCAAATTGCTGGTGTTGGGTTTGGGCTGCCGGGGATGGGGAGATGGAGTGTTGACTGAAGGTTCTACCCTCTCCATTCCTTTCCATTTTCTTGGAGAACCCACTAAAGAAGCAACTTGGTGGACCAGTCGCCTAACCCTTGGCGCGACCTCTCTTTTCAAGCATTTGATTTCTTCATGGAGTTCCTTAATTATATTTTCCGATCACATCCACACCCACACAGACATTTCACCTCTAGCTCGAGTAAAGCCACCATTGAATTTTCGCTTTCCAATTTCCCTAGGGTCTCTTCGTTCCTTTGATTGGCTCGACTTATTTTGGCTCCAGTTCTATGCTCTAGGTCATGTTTCCATCCTTCTAGGTTACACAGAAGAAAACCAATGTTTTCCTCTAATTCTACAATCCTCCTTTCATGCTGCGCAGATGTCAGCTAAGACCATGAGCTAGAGCCCGCCATTGCTCCAGCTCTACCCCAATTCTCGAATTGTGTTTGTCTACTACCTGCTTGCTAGGCATCGCCAAAAGTAACTAGTCAGAAGATTTGGGACTATGGAAAGGTATTGATCTAGCTTTGGAAAGGGGTCGACAAGATATGACTATTGTCAGGGACTCAGAACTGATCATAAAAAGTCAAAGGAGAAAAACTTTGCCTTCAGATCCTTATCTCTATAGACTGATTTCTAGAATTTTTTCCATATGTGCCAACAACATCAAGATGGAAGCTTTGCATGTCCTAAGGAAGCAAAACAAGGAGGTAGACTCGCAAGCCAGCCTTGTTTGCTCCCTTTCTCTTGACCATTGTAAAATCGGGGCCTCCACCCATCTCCACCACATCCCTTAGCCTTATCGATAGGATGAATGACGCAAGCATTGATCAGCACATGGCGAAAGGACTTGACAAGCTCTAGCTGGTATAATCATGTCATAAGGTGGTGCAAGAAGAAGGTACCATCGTTCTTAGATTTGTGATATGCATCGCCGTTCGCAAGTCATCGACGTTGATGCAACTTCGACACGACTGCAACTCGACAAGTTTCCAGTCTGACAGGTTATCTTCGACAAGTTCCGAATTCGACACAACTCTAACGAGTCTCGACTTCAACACACCTTGACACATTCACACCTTCGACAAGTTCAATGACCTCACAGTTCACGACAACGACAAGCAGCATCGACATGTGACCAACGACTGTTGAACTTCGACAGATTGTCTCTCTGTCTTCCAGTCGACTGTAACGGTTGAACTGTTAAACTGTTCTAACTTCTTCTTTGTAACTGAACGTAACGAGTAGGAACCCAAGCGTCCCAGAATTCTATATAAGCATGTATAATATTGTAACATGCATCAAGCTATCTGTTTTGCAAGTAATAGAATCATTTCGCATTCTTGCATATTGTCTGTGCATATTTGTGTTATCTGTGTAGTGTAATCCTGCTTTGCTCATTCTGCTTATTCTTAATTGCTTTTGCCATAACAGAGCCGACTCATTCAGTCGAACTGTTGTCCCCCTCGTGCTTCCTGGACACGACCTGGATCAATTTGTTTGTAACAATCTTAAATGCTCATCATGGAATGATGAGCCATATTCATCTCTCCCCCCATATGTGTGGCTGATGCAAAACATAGTAAGTATTTCATTTTAACACACATTTTTTACTACATTTATTTGTATCATACGAAAGTAATTGTTGGTTAGGGAAAATATTAGGGGTAAAATTTAGCCCATAAACTAAACTTTGAGGTTTTTTCCCGAAAAAGATGAACACCAATTTCCATTCTTTTCTAAAATAACGTGCCCAAATTCAATGAAATAACTTTTTTTTTACTCTAAACATTGGAAAAATTCTCCAAAAACTATATAATACCCATAGAAATTTGAATATTTTTACAAATATATCAACAAAAAATTTACTTGAAAAATTCGCTATAGTTTCCACCCTTTAAAGAAAATCATGGATACTTAAAGTTTTTGTTTTGCTGGTTTAAAATCCAGTCCACCATTTACTCTTAGGCGTTCTCGGTATCTAATCGATATTCCAAGTCCAAGGTAGGAGACTGCCTTTCTGTTGGAATTATTCAACAACCATTGACCCCTTTTGATTGTCCATCTTGCACCGCACTGCGTGGTCGTATAATGCACCACATCGCCTTGTATGCCCTTGCTGTCACCACGGAGAGTACAAGAGGTTCCCGTGGCATCAGGGATTTGAGCGAGCATAGTACGGAGTGGCTCAAGATTTTGTACGATGATCACCATGTTCTAAGCTTCAAAGCCATAGGAGGATACTAACACCTGAAAAACTATCGGACCTGCAGTCACTAGCTCACATCTTTAAGCACTTACCTAGGTGTCGCGGTAATCTAACCTTTATAAATTGATTGAACGAGAGCAGTGTTCCTCACCCTTTGATTTCTCAAGCATGGATGGGGTCTTCCGCGATAGGACACTTAGATGCAATTTGAGAGATCGATCATTGTTTGCAGTATGGTTACGAGGAATGAAAATTGCTTTTAAAAGCAAATGCAAGAGAGGTAGCGGCTTACAGAGAACCAATGTGTTGCATGCATAGTTTTGACTACGCACTCGACCATGGATGTAACCCAAGCAAGCTATATTCTAGCAGCAAATGGCCGCCATGATTGTCGTTGCGGAAATCGCAGGATAATGCCGGCAAATTTTCATGCAATAAACATATTTCTGGTACGACGTAGAATGGTTTGCTTTGCATCCATTGGCACCCGAGCTAAGTCTCTGCTCTCATTCATAATGCAGGAGGCTGGAGATCAGGAAATATGAACTTATAATATGTTCTACAAGTGGGTCTGTGTAATCTTGCGGAAAACCAGGATGAACAGTAAGAGTTCAAAACCATTGAAAAATGAATTTTAAAATATTTTGTTTTATCTAGTGACATCGTTTATAGTAATGGGTTTTCTCGTGAAAATTCGAAGATGATCCTGTATGCATAGAGAGAAAAAGAGAGGTATAGGGGCTGGGCATTCCACTTGGGGAATAAAACACAATATCCATTCAAACTTAAATTGTACCATATTTGCACCAATGACGGGTGCTTGAAATTTTTATCTCCGGATACTTACCATAGCTTGTAGTGTTAAAACTTGGGGGCTAGTCGTGCTTGAAATTTTTATCTCCGGATACTTACCAGAGCATTTACCGTTGATGATACAGCTGTGAAATATAAGGCAAGGCTGGTAGCAAAGGGTTTCTCCCAAGTCCATGGCCTTGATTATAATGAGCAAAAACCGTGAAAAAGAAAAGCAAATCTGCATGATTATATAATGAGACTTTTGCACTAATTACACAGAAGGACTTTCTAATCAACGAGAGCTCATCACCAAGAGCGGTGCCTTGAAAATGAGCAAAAACCATGAAAAAGAAAAGCAAATTTGCAATATATAGATCAACAAATTTAACCATCAATTTACATATCTAAGTATCAATGGATTAGAGCGATCACATTGGATTTGAATCTCCAATTTAACCTTATAATTTTCAAATTTCTTAAATTATGACTAATCATTAAAAAAATACAACATCTATGGCAATGAAAAGTCTTTCTGGACCAACTAATTTAATGGTTGATTTCATGGCATCATTGTAGCAACAACTTAAATTGACTTCTTTACTACCCCTATCACTTACCAACAACTTTAATTGACTTCTACCACCACCACATAAGCTCCCACATTGTCACGACAACCTGAATGGATCACCAGCGCCTCAAAGTCAATTTCCTTGTGCCCACCACACTTTTCAGGATAAGATACCATTTTAATGAATAAAGAGTTTTTCAAACTATGTCTAATGAGATTCGGTACGCATTATAGATATGGTTGGCAGGCTTCACATCGTCTTTGAATCATAAGGTATTCAGCACCTATAACAACAAAACATTTCTCTCTAACTCGATATTTTATAGGTGTTGCGCTCTATAAAAGTTTAAAACATGCCATGCTTTTTAATAAATTCACATTCTGAATTAAGACAACAAACACGACTTTAATTAAGTTTAGGAGCTTTTAACGACTTTGTCAATTTCATTCTGCCCATCACACACTTTTCCAAAGAAAATACCATTTTAATCAATACCATTTTTAATCAAGTTTAATAACAAAATTGAGTTAAAGATCTTTCCAAGTGGGTCACCATTTTATCATTTAATTTTGTGAATACAATTTTTTTTACAAATAAGAAGATGAGAAAAGAAATATTTTGAGTTATAATTCTTTATCAATTTTGAACTATAAAGAAATTTTTTAATTTAAATTACACACGTATGTTTTTTTATGGCGATGATGATGATGATAGTTAACTTCCACTTAGACCAATTTAGGTTTATTAGACTTTAACAAAGAAAAGTAAGGAATTATTTGGTTTGCTTTAGTTTTATTTATGTGATCAAAAAGTTTGGAGATGAGCATTCCTAAATTACTAAGATCTTACGTGGGCGTGTGTTTTTCATCCTCAACACTCATAGTCTCGGAGAGATGACAAATCCTTTCAAACCACGAAATTTATATGCATCTTTTGAACTTCGAAACAATAATATTTTTAATATCATCTATATTTTGCAAAGTGATATTTTTGTCATTCCCCCACATCTTTAACCAAGACATGGCATCTTTATGCCAACCTTGTTTAAGCCTTAGGTGGTTTTAATTTTTGCTCTGCAATATGGGATCTACCTGTGATTATGGAAGATTTTCACTATCCAAATATGAGGTCATACATTATTTAATGTATCAACTGATATCACTTTCAAGCAATGTAAATTTGTTTATGTCCACTTAATTATTTGATATGAATATTATGGAATTTCTCTCTCTTTATATCTTTAAAATTTACAATTTTTTTAATAAAAATGATGACATTCATAATATGTCAAAACCAGAGTTAAAATTACACATAATGTGTTAATAAAAATGGTTATAATTATAAATATTATATATATGAACATACATATATAATAATAACTATAGGGTTCAAACACTGGTGGTGACCACCCGACCCACTAATGAAGAGAAGACTCGCACTAGCTTTTTGGTACACATAATAAATGTTGAACGGAATATGGCCATTAAAGTGTTGATTCTTGATGGCAAACATTAGGCACCAGTGGGACTTCTCACATCCCTCGAGGCAAGTGCGGGAGGACCGTTGAATGTTATCATCCAACGACCCTCCCGCACTTGCCTCGGGGGACGCGAGAATTCCCATTGGTGCTTAAGTTTTGTCGAGTCTTGACTAGTGGTTGAGAAAAATTATTCATTGGAATAAAGTTTTTAGCACAATAATTGAAACCTATTCATTACACAATTTCTTTGACCTGTAACACAATTTCTTTGACTCTCCACAAAACCATGACTTTCTGGACCTTTATCATCCTTTGTGAAATGGGGAAGAGTTCGGCTGTCAAATCCATATGGAATTAATTTTCCTCCAAATCATTACTCTTTGATAAAAAAAATTGACCACCATTTCCTGCATCATCATGGGCCTAGTTTAACACCTTATTAACTCTATTTTCAAAGGACTCCATCATTGTACGGTCAAGTTTTTCCTCTAATTATTTCTCTTGAGCAGCCTTAAAATTTTATTTGGCTCAATTCTTTTCTTTTGATATTGTGTCATTGATAACATCCATGGTTGGTTGCAGAATCAAAAATTGTGTCTCCTATATGAATATTGAAAGTCTATTGTAGCAACCGGTAACTAACAAGTCATTGTATGTGACCTAAGAATTTACAAGCAACATCTAGACCAACCTCTTCCCAGATCACTTGAATAAGGCTTCGTGAAGAAGTTCCAAGGGTTTTCTTGCAAAGTGTGCTTGAGATAACATATCCTTTCTCATTGCGTACAACATTTTCTACATTGGTACTTGAAAAAATAGGTGTATAGGGTATACCATCTACCAATCTTGGATAAGAATAATACTCTTACGATTTTGGGTGATTAGCAGGCCAGGGACATGTGTATATCAGAACCTGTTTTTTTCACCCTATCTACAAAAAGTAATAGTGCTATACCCTTTGATTCTCCCATGGATATTTTCCCCACATTCATGGGGAAATGAAACACTCTTTTGTTTATATGGATTGGACTTTTGTTGGTCAATTCATGCCTTGTGCACAAAACTGTGTGGGAACATGTAATGGGATTGCTTTGACACTTGGGCACATGGTTTTCCACTTGAATTGGTAGGATTAAAAGTGTTCTTGACTTGGAGTTTAGGTGGAAACCTAATATCTTTTGCAGGAAATTTATTTTCTAGCTTGACACTTGGAAAGTTATGGTGAATTTTAGAGCTTAAACATGCTTATGGTTTAATGTTTTCAAACCTCAAAAATGGTTTTTGACATGAAAAGTGGCAAACATTTTATGGATTAGGAGCTTACAATGGTGTATTTAGAAACCATGAACCTAGCCTTATATGAAACTACTAAAGTATAGGAAGGTTGTTTAATTTGAAAACCATGGGAACAAGCCTATGTGGAATAAAGTTTGTTAGGGTTCAATTTTGGATGAAATTCATGGATCTGGCTCGAGATAAACCTCGACATTATGGTTACTAAAATAAATATCAATGAAGCTAGGAAATTTGGCTAGAGGAAAGACTTTATGATGTGAATGACTGGTACAAGTATTTAGTGGCAAAGTCTTACTTTGGCAAAGAAGGCCACTGGGAGAAAATCAATTTTTACGGAAGGTTGAAATTTGACAAAAACATTTTATGTTACAACACCCTTATTAGGAAGTAATCTTGGCCATGCATAAGTAGCAAGGGTTAACTGGCCCTAAAACTACCTCATGGGGCAATTAACTCAATCATGCATGTGCAATCAATGTTAACTAGACCTAGAACTCCATGTAGGTAGTTAACTAGGCCATACATGAATTAATTGAAGTCTAATTAGCCAAAAATAGCCATGTAGGGTGCATTCATCCTAAATAAGGGAAGAACTATAGTATTATCCCTAGAAAAGGGGGAGAATTGCAGTAAGGGAGCCCTCATTTCTTAAAAAGGGGGATAAATTTAGTTAAGAGTGCACTTGTCCCTAAATAGGGGGGATAACTCCAATAAGAACACCATTGTCCCTAGAGAGGGACAAAAATAGTGAAAACATGTATGTACACCAACAACCCCTCTTAGCCTAATTTAGGTGAGTATGATGCAAAAAATTGGATCCCAACAATATATTGCTATGTTAGGAACCCAAGTACAAAACAGTTATGCCTGAAAAAAGGGAGGAAAGAGGGAAATTGGGTCCCAACAATATATTGCTATGTTGGGACCCAACAATATATTACATTTTTTTAAAATGGTATATTGTTATGTAAATTTCATCCTTTTATGATAAAATATGTTATTTTTTTCTTAAAAACTAATTTAATATATTATGAAAATAAAATTTAAATTATTTTTATACAATACATTAAAGATATAATTTAAAAAAAAATGTAATATAATTAATAAATATTTTTTTTATATTAAATGCTATAATTCATTTGTCATGTGATTCATAAAATTTATTCTTAACTAATTATAGTCTATACCAATGACGTGAAAAACTCCAAGCATCTTAATTTACTTGATAAGTGAAAACAACTAACCTACTTTGATTCTTGTGCCATACGGTGAACTGATGTGATGTGAAGGGGCATGCGCAAGTTGGGACACCTGCAACTGAACATGTGACTTCAATTAATACTACTCTAAAAACAAGAAACCGAAAGATACAAGAGAGATATGTGCCAAGGTAAGGTTTTTTTATTATTTTTATTATATTTAAATAATTTTGTATTTCTGACAAATCCTAATTAAACGAGGTAAAAATTGTAACATCATAAATGTTATCCAATAAGAAAACAACAAATATATATTTTAGAAATTATTCACTTATAATACTATAGCAAAATTTGTTTTATTATTAGAAAAAAATTTGGAAGTTAATTAAAAATATTTGTATTTGAATGCAAATGGATAATAATTTGATTTCTAATTTTAATTATAAATATAAAACATAAATAAAAATGATTAATAGTACATTTGTTTTAAAAACGAGTTATCTAAAGATTTAGAAAGAAAATATTAATGTACGGTTTATCCTAATCTGTCAAGTAACTTGGTATTTCAGGATTGATCCCTCCAGATATTCCACCACCCAGAAGTCGATTTTTGTTGAACACGTGGCGATGATGTTGACAATCAGCTTTTGGTGGAATTGTGACCCAATCCCAATGCATCTTCATTTTTATTATTGTTTTTTTCCTCTAGGGTTTGTATATCTGGGAGAGAGCTTATCAAAGGTTAGTGGATTAAAGATTAAGGATTAGGGATTGAAAAGTTAAAATATTAAGAAAAAAATTATAGGTGAGTTAATTGATCAAAGTTGATGACTTAGAATTTTAATAAATTAAAGGTTGAAAATTCTTATTATGTTTATTAGCATTTTCATCACAAACCTTATGACTAAAAATTCTACACTTATGCGAAAGAAATAATCCTATATATATATATATATATATATGAGTTAAAATCACCTTAATTTTATAATATTCACATTTTTCCTATTACATTTTTTTTAAATGGTATATTTTTATGTAAATTTCATCCTTTTATGATAAAATATGTTATTTTTATCTTAAAAACTAATTTAATATATTATGAAAATAAAATTTAAATTATTTTTATACAATACATTAAAGATCTAATTTAAAAAGAGAAATGTAATATAATCAATAAATATTTTTTATATTAAATGCTATAATTCATTTGTCATGTGATTCATAAAATTTAGGCTTAACTAATTATAGTCTATACCAATGACATGAGAAACTCCAAGCATCTCAATTTACTTGATAAGTGAAAACAACTAACCTACTTTGATTCTTGTGCCATACGTGAACTCATGTGATGTGAACGGGCATGCGCAAGTTGGGACACCTGCAAGCGCAAGCGAACATGTGACTTCAATTAATACTACTCTAAAAACAAGAAACCAAAAGATACAAGAGGGATATGTGCCAAGGTAAGGTTTTTTTATTATTTTTATTATATTTAAATAATTTTGTATTTCTGACAAATCCTAATTAAACCAAGTAAAAATTGTAACATCATAGATATTATCCAATAAGAAAACAGCAAATATATATTTTAGAAATTATTCAATTAGAATACTATAACAAAATTTGTTTCATTATTAGAAAAAAAATTGAAAGTTAATTAAAAATATTTGTATTTGAATGCAAATGGATAATAATTTGATTTCTAATTTTAATTATAAATATAAAACATAAATAAAAATTATTAATAGTACATTTGTTTTAAAAATGAGTTATCTAAAGATTTAGAAAGAAAACACAACATCCAGCTTGTCCGGATACTTCCAGCTTGTTTCGTTAGGCTTTCTCATCAACGAGTGGCTGAGCACAATAATTGGAACTTATTCATTACTCAATCTCTTTGACCTGTAACAACACAACTCCTGGCTAAGCACAGTCCATTCCCTTCAATTAAACCCATCTTTCAGTGAGAATACTGCAGAGTACATCTCTTCTAATTATTGGTTGCTTGCTGCCTGCTGTTTTATTCATAATCTCGTCTGCTCGTTTATATATATATATATAGTCATACTCTCTTCTATCCTGCTTTAATTTCATGTGCTGTTTTGATTTTACTTGTTGGCGCAAACAATGGATAGTGTAACCGGAACAGCAAGCATTACCAGCGCTATTTTTTTTCCACTCTTCCAACAACTCATCCAACAGATTGACGATGCTATTCATTTGGATGACAACCATCAGCTTCTGGAAGAGCAGTTAAATCGTATGAAGAGCCTCTTGCTTCATATTAACTCTCACTTCCAACATCAGCAGAGGGAGCCACCGGATTCTCTGAAGAATTGTTTGCGAAAGATGCAACGTGAAGTTGGGAAGGCCAGAGAATTGATCCATCGCTCACAACGCCCCTGGCTGTGGCACTGTATTGACTGCATGCTTTTGAAGCCCAAAGTCTTCACGCAAATCCGAGAGTGGAAGACGACTTTTGATGAGTTATTTGTGGAGCTTCGAACGGATATTCAAGTGATTCACGATGCTCAACAGATTGCGTCCGCGGCAACACACCAGGAAGATGTACTACTTCAAGACCAACCACACACCGGATTGGTAGGGGTAGAAATCAAAGCTGCCGAGACACGGCTACAGACCTGGGTTTCGGAAGGACCCCCTGTTCCCATTATTGGTGTATATGGTATGGGTGGGGTGGGAAAAACAACATTGCTCAAGAAAGTCTACAACACCTATGTTGAGGTTAGTCACATTTTTGATCATGTAATTTGGGTTACAGTTGCTCAATTTCCAATTGTGCAGATTCAAAATGATATTGCTTCTACAATACAATTAGATTTGGCCAACTGTTCGGCTGATATACGGAAGATGAAGTTGTGTGCATATATGAAGACCAAGAAATTCTTTTTGGTTTTAGACGACATGTGGAGCACACTGGATCTGAAAGAATTGGGCGTGGAATTTGGCGAGAACAAAGGGAGCAAACTTGTTTTCACAACTCGAAATAGAGATCTGATTCGAGAAATGAATGCAAAACGGTCCATGCAATTACAACCCCTACTACCAGAGGAGGCATGGGAGTTGTTTTGTAAAGTAGCTTTCGAAGACGGCCATGTTGCAGACGATTTAGAGAATATTGCGCGACAAGTGGCTGAGGAGTGTAAGGGGTTGCCGTTGGCGATACAGGTAATAGCGTCAACAATGATGGGCAACACGGCTGTAGATGAGTGGAAGCTTGCTTTAAAGCAGATGCAAAAAGTGGATTTAAATTTTCCAATTACTCATCCTCGAATTGATCAAGATTTGTATCAACGATTGAGATGGAGTTACGATAGTTTGCCTGATGCTAATTTGAAACACTGCTTTCTTTACTGTGCCATGGTGGGCGAAGATGCTGCAATTCCGGTGGAGACTCTGGTGCAAGTGTGTATCGCAGAAGGCCTGTTGAAGACCAAAGACGACGCGGAGTATGACTATTTATTAAAAACCGGTCTCAGCTATGTAAAGTTACTTGAAAATCGTTGCTTATTCCAGGTGGAAGAGGGTCTCTTTACAGTTCACGACGTTGTTCACGACATGGCAATTTATATTGGAGAGAATGAGGAGAATTGTGTATTCAGGGCAGGTCAAAGTCTTCAACAATTCCCCGAAATCCCAGCTTCGGATAATTGCAAACGAATATCGGTTTGCAACAATGAAATTACGTCTTTGCCGGCAAAGGAATTGAATTGTCCCAAACTACTATCTCTAAACTTGGGAGGAAATGATAAATTGACAGAAATTCCAGAAGCTTTTTTGCTCAACCTCAGCTCTTTGAAGGCATTGGGATTTTATGGCGCACCCATACGATCATTGCCAACATCATTGTGGCAATTGACACAACTTGAGTGGCTCTCTTTGGATTGTACTAAGATTGAAAGTATATCTGAAGAGATAGGTAATCTTTCAAATCTTCAATTCTTGTCTCTTAACTTTTGTAAAAATCTAAAATCGTTGCCTTCTCAAATAGGACAACTTAAAAATTTAAAGTATCTCAATATTCAAGGATGTAATTTCAGTGCAATCCCTGATGAGATTTTAAAGCTTTCAAACTGCGAGATTGTGCAGAAGTGAACTTAAACGAATACAAATTCTGATATGTACCATCAGAAGATTTGAAATATTTTTTATGTAGCAAGCCTGAATCATTTTAACTTGAATGGTGGTTTCAGCTTGGAAATGATGCAAAACTCCTCCGGTAATTTAAGTCAACATTGCCATCTGTTTTTGGCAGGCTGAAGTAAATCATAGTAAGATTCTTTGAACTTAGCCTATAAATTCAAAATAGGATTTTGATTTTCTCTTTGATTTCTGGTAGATTACTCCTGAGTGACTGAGGTAAGTTGTTAAAATAAATTTGATTTTCTTCGATTCATTTTTTGTTAGAGAGATGGTAAATTTTTATTTTCTTTGATTCAGAGAGATGGTAAATTTTTATTTTCTTTGATTCAGGATTATTTTTTTAATTTATGGAATAATAAATTTATAAGAATTTGAAAAAAAAAAAATTAATTTTTTTCTTAAATAAATCTTTTTATTAATTAGTCATACTTTAGAGTTTTACTCAAGCATAACATTTGGAAATATCAGGACGATGGAAAGCTTAGACCTTTCAACTTGTCTGACATTGCAAGCATTGCCTCCACAAGTCACAGATTAGCTCTCCCTGGAAGAATTAAATTTGTCGATTGGTATTGGAGAACTAAGCAATTTGAAAATTCTGAAATTACAATGCCCTTTTGCTGGAAATGTTGCCCGAATCTGTTGGCTTGCATGGGTGTTTGACATGGAAACAAAATTTTAAAGATACTTGATGCCGAGCGGGCTAGTGTTCTTGTTACCATTGTAGTCTTGTTTAGCCATGTTGGAGTTGACCAGTCTTGGTTTGGTAGGTTAGTGCATAAGAAAAGAAAAGATTTACTGTTTACGTGTACATTTGTGATTTCGATATTCCTCCCATGATGCAAAGAACAGGGAAAGCTGGATTAGGAAACATAATCCCTATAATATAATCAAGCTATCATTATAAAGCCAGAGTGCATTGCAATTGAAGTGGGATTTCCTTTATCCTTTCAAAGAAGGGATTACTTGCCCAGTTGTGAAATGTAGTAATTTATCTATCGTTTACAATAAAAACATTTTGATAGTTTTTCAAGTATCGTCTTTTTATGGATGTTGTTTAATGTAGCAGATTCAAATGGATTTGTTATTAGCGTTTAGTGTGATTAAATATTTTATGAATGAAATTGTCTTATTCATGTATAAGTGGATTGGATTTTTTTAATAGTTTTAAGTTGATTTTTCTTGGGTTTAAATAACTGTGCACTACATGTTTAATCTTCCGCATCTTAGCAAATTAAAAAATTGGTCATTTGGATATTTACTATTCAGCTATGTTTTAATTTACTCCTCAATTATAAGAAACAATCCAAACATCATTCATATAATAGTTTAGAGGCCAAAAAAATCACAAACATTAATGATCATATCATCACTTCGACATGGCATTATTGAAAATAGATCATATACCTTAAAGCCTGTAACCTTTACAATAAATGTGTACGATGCCTTCACTTTGCACCATAAATATCATGATAAAGAGTCGGAAAAACAAACAATTTCGTCAATCCCTACCCCACAGCAAGTCCCAACTGCTTATTAGTCATGCTTATTAGTCATAATTATTGTTGAGGAGTTTATATAGTCTACAACAAATCTTGACTGCTTATTATTAGTGCCAAAGGTAGATAATATAGCAATCCATATAGCAATCCGTTGTTATTCAAACAAGTTTGACTTTTTATTAATTAACAAAATTTTTATATAGTTTTCAAATGTTATATTATTATTTTGTATTCAATTTAATATTATAAAAATAGAAAATTGATTTTCAAATTTTTAAAATTAGTTATTTTTAATTTTTCATTGGTTAAATACATTGAAATGACTAAATACTTCTGGTGTGAGGAAAAATTGTCACATTAAAAAAATAATTAAAAATTTATAATTTTGTTTTTAATAAAAAGTTGACAATTGGCTTCGTTTTTGTCAGTACCATTATTAAACATAATAGTTAGTGGAGATATGGACCATTGCGCTATCTCCAGGTTGTTGATTTGATTTTTTATAATTATTTTTTATATTTCATATTTTTTTTTCTTTCTTACAACTGGAGTATGTAATCGAGGAAAACCATGGTTACCGGGTGGCTTTGGATTTTTATTCCAATTTATCAATACTAAAATTATTAGTAAGTTGTTGTTTATATTTTAGTGAGTAACATTTAAACAAATATTATAAAAAAAATTATTAATAATATTTTAGTTTGTCATATTTGAACAAATATTATGTAAAAATAAATATAATTATTTTTTAAAAAATATTTACTTAATTTGTAATTCTTTATATTTTAATTTATTTATGATTATGATCATGATTGTTTTCTATTCTTATTCGCACTGCAAACTAAGCTTTAAATGCTTTAATTTATTAATGTCTTTTTATAATTTATAATAATGATGTGCTGAATGTTTCATGATGTATCATTAAAAATTTGTTGAAAAATTGTATTAATATGTTTGGAAGTAATGATACTTTCATGAAATTTTAATGAATGTTTCTTCTTTATAAACTAATTGTTATTAATTAAGTATTAAAAATATTATTAATTATTAATTATTTTTTATTATTACTGCAAGAAAATATTATTTATTTGTAGATTAGTTTTATTACTATTTTTCTTTGTTTTTAAGTGGCAATAATAAGCAGTTTTGCTGCTAATTTTACTTGTTAGTCATAATTATTGTCAAGGAGTTTAAACACTTTATATATATACATAAATAATTTGTTAATTATTTTACTTTTATTTTTAGAAGTTTTCCAAACTTTTCTCTTCATAAACATATATACTCTACTTATTTTACTAATTTACCTATCAAAATTTTTCTTTTGAAAAATTCCCATAAGTAAAGATTTGATTGATTATGGTAAATATTGTTGTCTCCACCATTTGTTTCCATAATGCTCTTATTTTATTGTTAAAAACATTTTATAAAATATGAAAAATTAATGTTACTTAAAAAAATACAAGATATAAGAATTTGTAAAATATAAAAGTATTATTATCAAAATTATTTTATTTCTATATTTTATAAAAATTCAAAATTATTTTGCTATTTTACTTATTAAAATTTTTCTTTTGAAAAATTCCCAAAACATTACATAAATAAATATTTGATTCACTATGGTAAATATTGTTGTCTCCACCATTTGTTTCGATGATGCTCTCATTTTATTGTTAAAAACATTTTATAAAATATGAAAATTTAATGTTACATTAAAAATATAAGACATAAGAATTTGTAAAATATAAAAATATTATTATCAAAATTATTTTATTTCTATGTTTTATAAAAATTCATTTTGAATTATTTGTTTTTCTTATTTGTAGGTTATATATATGTGAGAGAGAGACATGGACTATTTGTATGCCGCTCTTGTTTTAAGGTTATATATATGTGTGAGAGTGAGACGACTATTTGCATGCTGCTCTTGTTTTAGATATTATATAATAAAAAGTCAATTGTTTATATTAGATGATAAATGTAAATTATTTAATAAAGAGTGTTTTGAAATTTGTCAGTATTGAGTTTATTTTATTAGTTTAGATAGTGATACAAATAAATAAAAAATATGTTTAAAGTTGATTATGTTATATGATAAATCTAAATTATTTAATAAAAAGTGTTTTGAAATTTGTGAATATTGAGTTTATTTTATTAGTTTAGATAGTGATACAAAGAAATAAAAAATATTGTTAAAGTGTGTAAAAAATAATCTTAATATGTTAAATTATTTATTCAATCTATTTTTATATGTGTTGAATTATGATAAGTCCTTTTGATAAAATCAATTTTATCATTGACCAAATTAGATTGAAAAAAAAGAGAAAAATTTGGCTCTCTTTATAAAATTAATTTGATCATTGACCAAATTAGATTTAAAAGAAAAAACTAAAGCATACATTATTTATCATTGACCAAATTGGATTAAAAAAAAAAAGAAAAAACTAATGCATACATTATGAAAATTTTACAAAGTTCACAAAAGTCTAAAAGTTTTACTGGATAATTTTGATTTTTTGGCATGATTTTGAAAATTCCGACAAATTTGTTTAAAAATCTTGGTTACAACTCTCAAACTTTGAAATTTTGGGATACCATGGGTTTGGACCAATTTGTGGAATTTTTAGACAACTCCATTCCAAAAAATTATACAACTTAAATCCATATGTTTTTTTTTTAAATAGTACCATCAATATCCTTAATCTTCTCTAATACAATTTTTAAACTAATTTCCAAAAGCAAAATATGCAATCTATTTTATGCTCGTTTAAGTGTGAACTCAAAAATTCTTAAATTACAAGTCAAAGTTTGAATTATGAAATAGTAAATTATTATTATATTATTTACTATATTACATGCCAATAAAAATATTTCATTTTATTTTAAATATGCAATCTATTTTAATGGAAAATTTCTCTCCTATAAATATTAATATAAATTATACATTAAAGTTTGAATTGTGAAATGGTAAATTATTACATTACTTACTACATTACAATAATAAATTACAAGTCAAAGTTTGAATTATGAAATAGTAAATTATTATTATATTATTTACTACATTACATGCCAATAAAAATATTTCATTTTATTTTAAAACATAATATAAATAATTCAATGATGATTATGATGATGGTCTTTAACGTCCACTAAGACCAAATTTGGCCTATTGGACCTTTTTTCAATAGAAAAAACCATATTTTTCGATATTCATAGAATGAATTAAAAAGATGTCTTCTAAATCATCCCAAAACTCAAGGCTGGCAAGAATTCCAACAAACCAATTGTAGCTGATACAAAAGAGACTCAGTCTTCACAACCCAAGACCCTCTTGATAGGTTTTAGTGTAGGGATGTGTCTACTCTAATTATCTATCTTGCTATGAATTGGCGAGATTCAATTACAGAGATGAAGCAATTATCTATACTTTCCTAAGATCTTTAACTATTTTTTACTTTGAAATCAACATGGAGGAAAAAATGAAGCCAAAAAATGTGAAGGAAAATTGAATTAATTCATATAACGTCAAAGAAGAAATGATACTTACTTACAACCTTTTTTTTCTAGAGGTGAAACCATTCTCCTTTGCTTTGAGTCATCCTTGCCTTTACTCTCACTTTCTATAATTTACTATGCCCCAAATGCCTTTCTTTTATAGCATTGGGATTTGTGCACTCAATGACTAAACATGAATACGGGACTAAATATTTTGGTGAATTTTGATTATTTTCATCCAAAAACCCACTTTCCATTGTTTTCATACTTTTGACTTGATTTTCCAGAATTTTCAGGACAATTAATACACTAGTGATGTATTCTTTCCATTCTAGGAGTTGGAGGAACTGGGTTTTGGCCTTTCAAGTGGCCCTAGACTTGGCCTCTTTAGAGAAACCTTTGTCTTCACATACTTCTTCCTTTTTGGAAGCGGTGGTTAGATGAGAGATTAAATCTCTCAATTGTTCTAGATTTCCAGTCTTCATGTTGCAAGCGAATGGTAAAATGTGTTTATTCCTTCACTTGTTATGGGTGTTAATTTGCTTGTTAACAAATGCCCCCTAAAGTGTGAGGTCCAAAGTGTAGCTTAGGGATTAAATACATTTTTTCTTCATACTGATACTCTTTATTGAATAAGGAAAGGGTGGAAAAGGTTTACCTCATAGGCGTGGGATTCAAGAAAACACCTACAAGTCAAACATAACAATTTCTCAAATATACAAAATACTCCTGAGGCGGATATACCCATGCTCAGTAGTAAACAAGCATGGCCACTAACAATACACAGTGGATCCATGTCAAAAGTAAATTTTCAGAAATACAAACGTGCACTTTGATGAGTGTGAGATCTAGTTCACAGTACTTCTGACATGGTAGTTTAATCTTGCGCAACTAGGGTAGTGCATCGATAAGCGATATGACTATTTTTCCCAAGGTCTTCAATACAAACCAATGATAGTACAAGTTTCTATCATCCAAATAAATGAGTTGATGTTGAGCATAATAAAACACGATCTGATTACCGTTCATTGATGTATACCGTTAACAAATGCGAAGAAACCCATCGATAATGATAATGGACTATAAGGTATTGAGTACAAACTAGCAAGTGTGAATAGATGTTCTAAAGTCGAACACTTATAGAATCAAATAATGGGCCTCATCTATGTATACCCACCGTCATTTGCGAGGAAACCTACCACTAATGACTGCAAGATCCAAGGTACTTCAGGGTTTCTAGATCCATTTTTGATATGATGATTTGGTGTTGATCGGAATAGATCCATCAGAAAGAGGGAATTAATGCATCCAACATCAATTGATACGAAACAAAGATCAATAGTCTGATATAGTTTGGTAGAACTGCAAGATCCAGCATTGTATATTAACAAAAGGAAGGCCGACTTGATTGGTCAAGAATATTTGAGGAATGGCCGACATTGTTTGAACTTCCCTTGAACACATAACAACACAGAATGGACACTTGGCAACATAGGACTCGAGTAACCGACCTTTAATGAAATCCACCAATGATAGATGTGTGAGCACACAAAGTTGCTCCCCAAAAGTGTTGCAACAAGGCCGCGCTAGCGAGGAAAGAAAAAACCCGTGCACACACCTAAGGCACTGCGCACGTTCCATTAGGTTCAGTACCAAACCGGGGCGCGTGCGCACACAAATGCGCGCACGTTCCCTTTTTAAGGTAATAAAAAAAAAAAAACTTGGCAGAGTTGTTTTCACTGTTTCCATTCCGGACTAGCGTGAATCAACCACTGCGTGCGTGGAGCTACAACCAACCAAGTTCACCATTTCCACTCAAAAACCATCTTCGTCCTTCAACCAAGTGCATTGGATAGGTAAATTCCATGTTGTTTGTCATTTTATTCATTGTTTTTTGTTTATTAAATTTGTAATAATTCCCAAATTATAAAAATAATAGAGAAATTTTCAATTGCAGAGTGTAAACCCACACAATGAATGAACAAAATGTTAACACGGAGTCCGATGGAACACAAGAAAACACTAATCTTGGAACCAATGAAAACCCTCAACAAAATCCAAATGCCCAAGAAAATCAAAACCGCCAACCAAATTTGGCCAAGATGAATTGAACCATTATGTAAATGAAATTCGGAGAGTGCACACTCGAGATCTAAGAAATACAGGGGAACCATCTCGAGTGTTCCTTGCCACCTCAATTGAGAGCTCAATTGACTCCCTCATCCATGCACATCGCCAATTGACTGACATGACTGAATATAGTGCTAGGTTGTGGGAGTTTTATTCCACGGGCATTTCCAAGGAGAAAATAAAAGATTTGAATATTACAAAGGCCCAATTGTAAAGTATGTTCACCGATCCAAGAACACAACAACCACCGGAGATTAGAACGCCACGTGTCTGCATGGATTGGTGTCATTTCCAACCATGGAGGGACAATTGAATGCATAGGTGGTTCATGGTTTACGATAAAACTCCCTACAATAATAGGGAGGTTCCACAGTACTTCCTTTGACAAATGTGGGATGATTTTGTGCTCTATTTACATGTCAACTATTTTGACATAACCGAGTTCCAGGATATTGGGCGTGGCTCTTCCCAAGATGGACCTGCTGCTAGGAGGAACCCATTGAGAGGGCCACCATCTCCTAGGAGCGAGCCCAACCCCTCTCCCTAGCTGCCTCATTTACCCCACAGACTTGATCAGATCGAGGGCACGATGAGAAGTATTTCATAGGGACTTCTTAGACACACTACCTTTGTAGCAGCTACTACAGTGGAGAGACATGCTGACCTTGGTATAGACGCAGGTGCAGATCCTTCAAGACAGAGTCAGGATAGACCTGTCACCGGTGGTAGCCATGTTGGGACTTCTAGTTCGACGGGGACAATGCCACATCTTTGTCCCTATTGCTGGCACACTTGCCCTGGCCCAATCGAGGGATGCTATATAGAGCAGGTTAGCACTTTTTTTAATGTGTTTTCAATCATCACTTGATAATTTGTAAAGTAATTTTAAAGTATTTTTGCTTGACTTAAACTATTATTTCAATGTATAGCTATTTAGAGCTGAGACGCCGTCATGGGAGAACATAGCATCTCCCAACCTAGATGCAGCAATGGCAACTGCAATTGAAATTGTGGCACCTCACACGGAGGTATTTTCAGTACCCCACACAATATTTTTATTACTTATGGCATTTTTATTTTTATGTATTTATATTTATGACATACATGATGATAGTTCGTACAATATTTTTTAATATTTTGTTTGACTGAATAATTACTTGTTTAATATGTTTATAACATGCATCCGTTTTAGTGTCCACAGGTATGCACGAACTACGATGATCAACCATCTTTGCCAGGGGTCGAAAGATCACCATATACATAGGTACAATGTGTACTTAAAAGCCCGCTTTTAATTTGAAATGTTACGAGATACTATGGTTTAATTTGATTTTTGTTTACTCAACTATGATATTACAAATTTGTATGCAGGGGCCGCCAATAGCTACAGGCCACTTTAGTCCCATGAGTCACCCCCTCGCTTCCATACAGACCTCTCCCTCCTTCCACCCCCTCCCTTCCATCCACCCTCCCCTCTTCGTCCATACTCCCCCCTCCGTCCATATTCCCCCATACGTCCATGCCCCCCCATCTTTACATCCTCCCCCATTCCTCCAAGCCCCTCGGTCTATCCATCCTTCCCCATTCGTCCACACCCCCCCTTCCATCCATCTTCCCCCCTTCGTCCACAACCTCCCTTCTATCCAAGACCGCCCTCCCATTCACCATACCTCAACATCCCCCCTATCCCTTTTGGTTCGATACCCCCTATTGTACAACCGGTAGGGGTTCATCATCCACGACGTCCTCCTCCACCCCATACCACCATGTCCTCTTCCACCATATCATCTCTAGTTCTTGCCACTATTGTGTCAACTACTATTCCATTATCTGCCCATGTATCTACAATGGTTGCACCCATAGTTGCTGCATCTACATCTTTCCCCCCTCCATGACTACATTAGAGCAGGTTGTCTAGCCAACTGCTCCACCTGCTAGCCCAGAAGCCCAGTCATGTCCATTGTCGGAGGTGTTCATGGTGAGAATCAAGTTAATTTATGAAAATGTTTTGTTGCATTAACCAAAATCAATTTAAGCAATTATTATTTTTCAATGAAATGATTGTCGTAAATTTTGTATGGTGGAATTGTTGAGAGGCTCGGTAGATCCAGGACACCTACCTCTCGTCTCCCACTCGCATTAGCGGTGAGTTATTTAAGATTTGAATTGTACATTCATTTTATAAATGTGGTAAATGTTACAAATGCTTGAAAATGATTGTATCTTATATCATTTGTTTCAGAGCATGGAGAGATGGTCTACTCCTAGACAAAAGAAGACCTGAGATACTAGTAGCTCCAAGAAGAGGAAGATCTATTTTGGAGATGCGCCTAGGAGTGACTGGGGTGGTCACAATGCTTGAAACACCATGTTATGTACATTAGCCACGATGTGGCACCTTTGGGCACCAGTTTCCATGTACTTTGTATCTATGGCATAGGTTTCCATATATTTTGGATCTATGGCACGAGTTGTTGGATTTTGTATAGGGCACGAGTTGCGATGTATTTTGGATCTATGACATGAGTTCTCGGATTTTGTATAGGGCACGAGTTTCCATCGTATGTACATTTGGAACCATGTTCCACTATTTGCCTGAAAATTTATATATTTGTTCTTGTTTTATTCCACTATGGTTTTATCTCATTGATTTATATATAGTTTTGTTCTATATATGTGTATAATTATTTGGATTCAAATGTATGCACATGAATATATACGTACAATGAAAATGATTTACTTTTTATATGTATTATAATTTAGGAAAGGGATTTGGCTACATAATAGGGTTTCATTGTGATTAGAATACAAGCTAGGGTTTTTAGGATATGCTCTCGTGTTTCTAAGATAGGATCGAAGATCTAGGGTTACTAGCTTAATGTTGAACTCCACTATCATGACAACATTGTTACCAAAACCATGCCCACTACCAAAATCACCATCAAGCCTCGTCAACCTCTTGCTCGTGGTGCCACCATCCTCGTCCCCATCAATCATCCGTCATCCACCATCAACCTAATGCACTTTGTATCATTGTCACCCTCACCATATCTATCCTCACACCCATTATCACCATCGTCATCATTGTACTCATTGTCACCATTGTCGCCATCATGCTCATTGGAGTCTAGGCCATTTGGCCTCTTTGTTTATGTATTTTGGGTCATATATGGGTTGCACTTGATTTGTTTTTAGTTGTATGCACCCTTGCTATATACATGTCAGAAACTTTGCATATAAGCGTATAATTATTTGGATTCAAACTAGGGTTTTTAGGCTAGGCTCTGGGTTTCTAGGGTTTTCCCATAGACACTTGATAGAGACACTTTCAACTAGGACTGTATCTATCAAGTGTCTATGGGAAAACCCTAGAACAGACATGGAGTTGGGAAAAAGAAATCGGTCTGGGTCAAGAACTTATGGAGTTCCCCTCTATGTGTAGACTCGGTGAGACAACGTGGGGTTCTTTTTTGCATTTGAACTTGCCAAGATGGTAGGCATAGGGTAATCCCCATATATATATAAAAGAAATAAAATATAAATTAAATAGTAATACTAATATCTAATTTTTGTTGAGATTTGGTCTTGTGAAGGCAAGGAAACAGACCAAGATTGCAAACCAAACTACAATAGGGAAAAGGAGTTTGGAACTTAGCCTCATTAAATAGAATTTTGAACTCAACATTAAAAGACTAATTGAAGATATAATTAAATTTGAATCACACAATAAGCATCCATGTTGATGAAAGAGATGGGCCATAAGTTGATTTCTTATGGATCTATTATTGTCTTAAAAAGATGAAAGTTCTAAAGAAATCTCGCATTGCTTTTATATAAAGAAGGTTTGCATTTTGTTTATATTTTCCATGTGAAATACTCACCAGGTTCAAGTCATCAAATGATAACAAAATGTTATTGTTAAGGACAAGAATTGAGGAAATCCAAATAGGGAAGAAAACATCTTGACCCACACAAGGATATCTTGATTTATAGCTCATGTTGTGCTTTCAACAATGTTAGTATCACTAAGAATGAAAAAATGAAAAAACGACTATCTTATATTTTATATCAGATTTATTGAGTACTGACAATATGTAGGTGTGAGGGATATATAAGAACATAGTTAAATGAAAATTTAGGATATCATAATGTTCTATGTAACATATTTCACTACTAGTTGATCAAACTCAAAAGTTAAGGGCTAGAAAATAGGGCATGGAAGTAGAAAATATAAGTGGAAAAAATCACATGGATGTTAACATAATGGGATTTGCATTTCCATGGATATTCATGTTTTTAGATAGATATTCATTTAACATTTTTAACTAGCATCAATTCACAAACAAAAGCATTTCAATTCAATTCCCTTCTCATATTGGGTAAATATGACATAGTGAGTACATCTAGTAAGACCCACCTCTTTTTTCTAGTTAACAAGGAATACATTACTATTGGAATGGATACCTTTAACAATGTTCCTTCTATTTATCTTGACCTATACAGTCATAAATGGGGGTTTCAAGTAGATCCGCATGAAGAAAGGATGTAATGCTTATCTTGCTTCATCCATTCAATAAAATTTGCTTTTCATCTATTCCTTGCAACAATCCCAACCTATAGACACTCATAATTTATGTTTCTAGGTAGATCCACATGTAAAGAAAGCCTATAATGACTTGCTTCACCCATTCTAAACAACTTTTAATTCATATATGGTTTCAATATATAAGAAAAAAACTACAGGGATTTCACAACAATGATTAAAACCCCAATGGTTATAAGTGTATGACCTCTTGTGTGAGGTGTTCCCTTAGAGATTTAAGCAAGGGCAATCATCATTTCATCTCATTATCAACATTTACCTAGCCATTTTTCATATGTATTGTTGGAGGGGCTTAGGTCGGCCTATCGACTAGGCCCTTCGCTCGACCATTCTGAAGTATATGTCCACAGGTCGCGTCGACTAGTATAGGTCGGGTCGATCGGCTAGACCAACAGACAGTTATGTAACTGTATTGAAAGATCTATATCTATATCTATATCTATATCTATCTATCTATCTATCTATATATATTTATATATAACCAATTTTATTAACACATTATGTGTAATTTTAACTTTAGTTTCAACATATTATGAATGTCATCATTTTTATTAAAAAAATTGTAAATTTTAAAGATATAAAGAGAGAAAAATTCCATAATATTCATATCAAATAATTAAGTGGACATAAACAAATTTACATTGCTTGAAAGTGATATCAGTTGATAAATTAAATAATGTATGACCTCATATTTGGATAGTGAAAATCTTCCATAATCACAGGTAGATCCCATATTGTAGAGCAAAAATTAAAACCACCTAAGGCTTAAACAAGGTTGGCATAAAGATGCCTTGTCTTGGTTAAAGATGTGGGGGAATGGCAAAAATATCACTTTGCAAAATATAGATGATATTAAAAATATTATTGTTTCGGAGTTCAAAAGATGCATAGAAACTTCATGGTTTGAAAAGATTTGTCATCTTTGTGAGACTATGAGTGTTGAGGATGAAACACACACACACACACACATAAGATCTTAGTAATTTAGGAATGCTGAATACCTTGTGATTCAAAGACGATGTGAAGCCTACCAACCATCTCTATGATGTGTACCGAATCTCATTAAACATAGTTTGAAAAATTCTGTTTTCATTAAAATGGTATCTTATCTTGAAAAGTGTGGTGGGCACCAGGAAATCGACTTTGAGGCACTGGTGATCCATTCAAGTTGTCGTGACAATGTGGGAACTTATGTGGTGGTGGTAAAGAAGTCAATTAAAGTTGTTGGTAAGTGATAGGGTGGTAGTAAAGAAGTCAATTTAAGTTGTTGGTACAATGATGTCATGGAATCAACCATTAAATTAGTTGGTTCAGAAAGACTTTTAATTGATATAGATGTTTTTTTAATGATTAGTCACATTTTAAGAAATTTAAAAATTATAAGGTTAAATTGGAGATTCAAATCCAATGTGATCGCTCTAATCCATTGATACTTAGATATGTAAATTGATAGTTAAATTTGTTGATCTATACATTGCAAATTTGCTTCTCTTTTTCATAGTTTTTGCTCATTTTCAAGGCACCGGGGTAATTAGTGGAAAAGACTCATTATAGTGAAGACCATGAACTTAGGAGAAGCCATTTGCTATTAGCCTTGCCTTAGATTTCAAGCACCCGTCATTGGTGCATATATAGAAAAATTTAAGTTTGAATGGATATTGTGTTTTATTCCATGTGGAATGCCCAGCCCCTATACCTCTCTTTTTCTCTATGTGCATTCCAGCCCCTATACCTCTCTTTTTCTCACTATGCATACAGGGTCATCTTAGTTTTTTCACCAGAAAACCCACCACTATTAACGATGCCACTAGATAAAACAAAATATTTTAAAATTTATCATATAGTGGACATCATTTTTCAATGGTTTTCAACTCTTACTGTTCATCCTGATTTTCCGCAAGATTGCAGTCATATATGTGCTTCATTTTCCAATCCAAATCGTGACAAACCCAGGACCAATAATGCACAGACCCACTTGTAGAACATATTATAAGTTCATATTTCCTGATCTCCAGCCTCCTGCATTATGAATGAGAGCAGAGACTTAGCTCGGGTGCCAATGGATGCAAAGCAAACCATTCTACGTCGTACCAGAAATATGTTTATTGCATGAAAATTTGCCGGCATGATCCTGCGATTTCCACAACGACAATCATGGCGGCCATTTGCTAGAATATAGCTTGCTTGGGTTCCATCCATCCTGGAGTGAGTAGTCAAAACTATGCATGCAACACATTGGTTCTCTGTAAGCCGCTTCCTCTCTTGCATTTGCTTTTAAAAGCAATTTTCATTCCTCGTAACCATACTACAAACAATGGTCGATCTCTCTCAAATTGCACCTAAGTGTCCTATTGCGGAAGACCCCATCCATGCTTGAGAAATCAAGGGTGAGGAACATTGATCTCCTTCAATCAATTTATCAGGGTTAGATTAGGCAAGTGCTCAAAGATGTGAGCTAGTGACTGCAGGTTACATTTAACAATGGCTACATGAACATGAAGAGTCCCAGTGATCAAATTTGAAGGGTGGGTCTTAAATTTTATAGGAAGGGCATTTGTTCTTGGAGATGAAGGAAAATTTAAATAATTATACTTCAATTAACAAGTATAAATTAACTAAACCCTTTCTCCCAAAAAATACAAAAAAAAATATTGTCCATCCAAATTTTTACGATCTCAAATAATTGAGCACTCCTTAATATCTACATGATAAAATGGTATATTTTCAATAAAACTGAATTTGAACACATTAATTTGACATATATGTAACATTAATTTTACTGTTCATTAAAATAACAACTATTTTGTTGTATTTTTCTTGGTTAGACCACACTTCATTATATAGAAAACTACTTTGACTATGCAATCTGCATGATCTTATGCATAGTGCAAGAAGTTGTAACTAGATATAGTTTTAAAATAAAACTAGGACCATGAGAAAATTACTTACTGTTAACTATGTACAAAAAGAAGCCACTAAGCAAAACAAGGCTATAATAAACCTACAACCAAAATATACATATAAAACCAACCAAAACCTTAATTCAAACCGGAGAGAGGGCAATCATCCAATCTTGAGAGGTGTAAGAATGATGAACAATAGGCACCTAAGAAAAAGTAATACATAGCTAAATTTAAAAAAAAATAAAAATCCTCCATACCAAGCAAGCTAGCAACGCTAGCATCATAGGGGCCTGGGCATCAAATTTTGTTGTTCAACACTTGTCACGACAACATACAGGTATGGGAAGGAGGGGAAATGGAATCAAGCCTAAGTCAACTGGAGCCTTGCGACTCGCTGCATGTTTGAGTCTCAACAATCTAACTTTTAAATTGAACCAGAACAACAAAAGAAGTTTGTTAATGGCTCGATTTGCGAAAATTGTAGATACATGAGTAATTAAAAGCTCAAGGCTCTAAAATTTCATGTGTTTTTTACCAATCCACGATTCGGTGAATTCATAGTCATTGGCATGAAATTTCAGTTATTTAATGAAAAAATTAATGTATCTACCTCTATGTTGAAACTGTTTTCCATGCTGATGCAGGCCACTGCCCTCCTTATTGTCTTACCAAAAGGCATGAGAATGAGGAGAAGACTTAAAATTATGGACTTCACCATCAAAGAATCCTTACAATCACATTGGTAAGGAGTGATAAGAAGATCACAACAATCCAATATGTCAAATCTCAGATGATAGTGTCAATTAAAGACTTATATGGTAAATTTAATATAAGACTTTCTTATATTTGTCTCTTACTCTTTGCGTCTTGACACATTTGATAATTTATGGTTGTCTCTGAGCCTTGACCCAATTGATATTATAAGGTGAGGATGTGCATGCATAATAATCCTTATTTATGACTATGCGATGAGGATTTAAATGGAAGAGGATGTAAAGACATGTTATTTGTATACATATCTTGGTGGCAAGTGTTGAAGAGAAACGTGGTGAGAAGCCACATATGTGTGGAAGGACAGAGGGAGATTACATGATCATGATCATGCAACCCATCAAATTGAAGATAATTCTTGAGCCAAAAATTGTTTTTTTTTAATTTTATTAATAACCATTGTGGTACTTTCGTCCAAATGTTTTTTCTAACTCATTGTTTCTCCATATTGTGTGCCTAGTGCCACCTCTCTATATAAATGCATAAATCAACCTCTGTTTGCTTTGTGGTTCTAGTTGCATGTCATTATTTGTAGTTGCATGCCATTGAGTGTTGTTTAGAGTTGTCATGAGTATGTGACATTCATGCAATAAATGAAGTCTTGTAGAAGAGAACTCATCAAAGCGGCAATTTGAATTTCATTTTGATGAAAAACAAGTGGACATTGGTAGCCAGGTTCACATAGGTAGTAGGCACAATATTTCGGCCTTGTTTTGGGCCTTGTAGTGGTTCTCTATTGTGACAGCCATAGTCATTAACACATTGTCACACCTTAGATCTCAACGCGAAGTGACTCAGGATTCAGAGTCAAATCCCAGTGGCTAGTACCTCGTAGTTGTCAGTCATCACTCGTCACCTTGCAAAGCTAAGCACTGAGTGCATGCCATGAGTGAGTGAATGATTATAATTTATGATATTTCCAATATTTTGAATGATGAGTCCCATTTTATAGCATAGGAATTTCAACATAGAAATTGAAATTTATATGGATGGGTAATTTCAAATGCTGCCCTTCTTTTGAAATGTTGATATTAATTATGTCCTTCCTATTGGAAGGGTAAAATTCCGATTTTAAATTTTTTTGAAGGGCAATTTTAACTTTACACGTCTAGGAAAGGCTAGAACCCTTTGGAAGAGCCGGGAAAGATTCAAATTTGAACGCTGGTTGGCATGCTTCACAACTTCTTTGAATCGCAAGGTATTCAACACCTATAACAACAAAACATTTATAGGTGACATGCCATTTATTGTAAAGATAATAAATAAAAATGGTTATAATTATAAATATTAAAAAGAATATATATATATATATATATATATATATATATATATATATATATATGAAAATACATTTATAATAAAAACAATAGGGTTCGAACTCTGGTGGTGACCACCCGGCCCACTAATGAAGAGAAGACTCGCATTAACTTTTTGGTGCACAAAGAATAATTGTTAATGGGAATATGACCATTTAAGTGTTGTGTCTTGAGTAGTGGTTTATAAAAATTGCTCGTTGGAATAAAATTTTCGGCACAATAATTGAAACTTATTCATTACGCAATTTCTTTGACTGGTAACACAACTCGTGGCTTAGACCTTTTATATTTCACAGCCCGTTCCCTCAATTAACCTCATCTTTCGGTGAGCAGACTACGCATACATCTCTTCCCGTTATTGTTTGTTTGTGGTTTAGCCTTTTTATATTTCATAATCTCGTCTGCTCGTTTTTACATATATTCACACTGTCTTCTATTGATCACACTGTCATCTATTGATCTGCTTTATTTTCATCTGCTATTCTGCTGTGATTTCACTTCTTGCTGGCGTGAGCAATGGACATTGTAACCGGAACCGCAAACATTAGCAGCGCTTTTTTTGTTCCACTCTTCCGACAACTCATCCAACAGATAGACGTTATTATTCACTTCGATGACAACCATCACCTTCTCGAAGAGCAGTTAAATCGTATGAAGAGCCTCTTGCTTGATATCAACTCTCACTTCCAAGATCAGCAGAGGGAGCCACCGGATTCTATGAAGAATTGTTTGCTAAAGATGCAACGTGAAGTTGGGAAGGCCAGAGAGTTGATCCTTGTTGTTAAGGAAGTAACCTTGGTGAGGCATAAATAGCTAGCCCTAGAGCTATGTCATGAGGTAGTTAACATAGTCATGCATGAACAACCAATGTTTACTGGACCTAGAACTCCAATTAGGTATTTAACTAGGTCATGTATGAGTTAACTAAAGTCTAACTAGACAAAAATAACCAAGGAGAGTGCAATCATCCTAAAGAAGGGCATAACTACAATAGGATCCCTAGAAAATGAGAAGAGTTTTAGTGAGGGCACCTGACTTCCTAAAAAAGGGGGATAACTCTAGTTATGAATGCCCTTGTCCCTGAAAAGTGGGGATAAATCTAGTAGGAGAACCCTTGTCCCTAGAAAGAGGAAAAAATAGTAAGAACATGCATGTACACCGATAAAGAAGAGCCTAAGAAAATAATGTACAATCCATGAAGGAACACTCTAAGGACCAATACTAGCAAGGTATCGAAGATGTGAAACAAATAATTCCTTTCAATCATGACCATATGACATCAAGAAGTTCATGTATGCATACATGTACCCAGGATAGAAGAAAACCGTGCTTGCCAAGTTCAAAGAAATCAAACAATGGACAGGAGAAACCAAAGCACACTATGATGCCAGATTTTGAAGCCGAGTAGAACAAATTGGATATGATGTACCAAAATTCGTGAAAATAGATTACTTCATTATCAAATTACTAGACACAATTACGGCACATGCCAAGACCATGAATCCTAAGCCCTATGTTGTACTTTTAATTTTTGAAGACCTGATCATGGAAGATAGATGGACAATCAAGGTGTGAAGAATTGAAAAAGAGGACATGGAAGAAGATAAGTACAACTATAATACATCCAAGTAGGAGTAGTTGAACTGTAACCGTCCTTACATAGTCAGAATTTAACTATTGTAATTTGGAACTAGGTTGGAGATTTTGTTAGGAAAGTCTGGGTAAAATATAGAGAGAAGTCTTGGAGATGATTAATGATTATATGAGTTGGGTAACATCATTTATATTGTTTTTGAAATACTAATATGAATGATGGTTTTGGCACTCCCCCTTAAATTTATGTTACATATGGAGTGTCTATTGCATGTTTAATAAGTAAAGTTGTTATAGATTAGATATATTTATGCTTGGATGGTATTTATTGTTGCACAAATGTTAATTACTTTGTGTAATTTGTGTTGCTTCTAAAATGAATCTTATAGTCACAACATCATCTATTCACTAGTACTTCCCTCACCTAACACTGGTCCTGGATGCGCTTCGGGTAAAACTTTCTTCTCTTCTGAGGAGATTGAAAATGCTGAGGCATCTAGACTACAATGGGCCTTTGTCGGATCTTTAGTAGAACCCAAGTCTTTAATTTTGTGCCAAAAAATGGTTATATTGCTGGGATTAGTTTTTGCACAAGGACGTATTAATGCAAGGGGATCTATCAAAGATTAGTGGGAAAATCACTTCAAAGACTTTGTGTTACACGAAGTTCACTTACAAAAATGGAATCCAACAATGTGTAGGGATTTTGTGCTATATGATGGAACTTTATTAGATCAATATGAGGTTTTCTGATGTGAATTTCCTAAAAATGCTATAAGTGGATAAAAATACTTGCAAAAGCCCCAAAATTTGAGACCTAGTGAAAGAAAAATATTCAATGGGCTCCTCAAGACTTGGTTATGCTACATAGGTTGAATCACCAACTAGTGAAAGTTGTAGACTTCTAGGTGGATAACACTATTTGAACTAATACATAGTGGAGTTTGCTATATAAAATCATCACTCTCTTTTGAAAGAAGCTTATTTCAAGCAAAATTCCCAACGAAGATTAGTCCGAGAAATACCATTATGGATCAAGGTCTAGTTAGTGGAAGAAGGATTTATGACATTTAATTAGACCTCGAAGGTAGAGTAAGTAGTTGAACCATGGGGAGTGTTTGGGAGTGATGCTAGTAAGTCATGGGAGGTGATGGTATACAACAATGATGAGGGTGTATATTTCGAAGACCGAGGAAGGGCTGAGGGAGTTGCAAGAAGGTCGAATATTAGAGAGCAATGGTGGAAGAAACAAATGAGAATGGAAAGGAATAAGAGTGAGTAGTTGCGAAAGGAAATGTGAAATAAGAAATAATGAGGAGAAAAAGTGTGCACATAGTTAGAAGATGGAGGTAATGAATTTAGTATGAGATATGTTGGAATGTAGATCAATGATGTAGAGAAAATCCAAGTACATTTCATAGAACCACTAGAGATGCATGAGAATGAAGGAAACCAAGACATTGAACCCCTTTTTGTCAAAGAAAAAAGGCCAGAAATCTATGGATCCAGCTGGGCGTCGAACACTCCCTAGACATCTATTGATAATATGGTACTCTCTTTTTCTAGTTTGACTTTGTATTTTCCTTGGTACACTCATTATCCTAGTAGTAGTAGTCATTTGGTTGGTGCAGTAGTGGTCCTAACATTAGTACAACATCAAGATGTGAGTATAGTAGTAGTTTTTCAAACACAAGTGTGGCTTTAAATTTGATTTCAAAACCTAGTCCCAGAGGATTCATTTTGGTAGGGACTCTAGTGACCATGATGGTTAGAGCACTAGGGGTGTCTTCCATGTGCTACCACAAATTTTGGGGCAATAGAGCCAAAGAGGATGCAGAATAACATTAGCTCCTATGTGAGGCCATTTGGAGGTCAAGAGGAGTTCTAGATGACTCCAAATTGATAGAGTTCCATAAAACATCTAGGGGACAAGCTCTATAGTGGTATATGAAAGTTTTAGAAGGGCCCTCGCACGAGGTTGAGGGACCTTTTAGGTGCAATCGTGCATTCGCAAAACGCACTAGAATTTTGTAAATTAAAAACGTGCGTGCGTTGCTTAGAACTAGGCATGGGCGGACTTCGACCCTGCCATGTCAATTAACATGTAGGATAGGATTCCAAAATGCGCACGCGTTTTGGTTAATATAATAAAAAAAATAAAGAGTCCGCGGACCGCGACCATTGTTTATCCACTCAAAACCAAAACGCTCGAGCAATTTTGGCTTGGAAAAACGCATTGGAGAAGTTAGAAGAAAGTTCTTCACTGAACTAGCTGATCAATTTTTGTGTTCTCTACCGACCTTATTGTTCATATTTTTGATCGACAAAGGCATTGCGCATATTGTCGAGACACAAACGTTGCTGCTCTCGTCCCTTCCAAACTCTAATTGGGAGGAGAAAGAACGATAGTGGGAAAGATTTGTGAAGGAGCACGAATGGGAATACTTCTTGAACAAATGATGGTCCACACTTCCCCCGTGATCTAGAAAACTTCGGGTCGACATTGGGGGGTGATGAAGCATGTTCTGATGTATCGAGTTTGCTGAAAAATGACATATGACAAGGCGACATGACCAATATTCGACGTAAATCCGATAAAGAAATATTTATGAATCATAAAATCACCCCATGCATCTAGAAAATTGAAAGAGAAAAAAGGAGATAGTGACATGAAGAGCTGAGGGAGAAGGCGATTGTGCTCCAGAGGACACGAGGATTAAGTGTCGCGACAGATGTAGAAGAAAATCTACCAGAGTCAAGTCGAGCCCGTGATGCTTGAGGCGTCGAAGAAGACCTGTCACCAATGGATGAAGACTTGTGGATAGAGTGTGGTAGAGCTCTCCAAGTTCAGATACCTGAGACGGTAACACCTCCTTCTCCATTTCATTTAACACAAAGTGTTCGGGTGCAAGAAATTGTCGAGGAAAATCTTTGTCTCCATGCTGGTCAATCAGGAATATGGATTCGTCGAAGTGAAGAAGGTAATGAAATCAATAGATTATTGATCCATTGGCTGGAAGAAGGAAATTGGGTGTCCTTTCAACCCGAATTTTCGAATAGAAGCTTTCATATAGTGTACTCAGAACATGAAGAAGCACCCCCTGCCAATACCAAATTTGAGTGACTCATCAAGTACGTCGGAGAACCTGAGGTTTAGCGAAATCTCGTTTGAGAAAAACTTTAATTGGATTTCGATAGAAGTAGTAGAAGAAGATAGACTTGGAAAAACAAAAGAAGTTCTAGATATTGGTTCTGAAGATAGAGAACCCAGACAGCTAGTGGAATTCAAAGAAGCACCAAGTTCTGGTTGCGAAAATAATCCACCTACACCACCATCTATTCTTGAAATCAATACACCAGCAGACATGTCACACTCGACAGCACACCTTCCATTTTATGAAGGCGATGAAGATCCAACCAGACATTGGTTCATGTGCAAAGCGATATGGACGGCCAACCAAATTACTAGTGAAGAAAGACAGGTCGCCTAGTTTGTTTGCTCTTTGAGAAAAAGAGTACTGACATGGTATATGGGATATATAGCAAAGTCACCAAATGCAACCAAGGCACAAATCAAACAAAGTTTTATGGCCTTTTTCATGATAGAAGATGCAACATAGCTGGCAGTCGAACGACTGAAGACAACAGTCTAGAAGCTGATAGAAACTATCAAGGAGTATAATAACAGGTTCAAAGACCTCCTGATCAAACTTGACTATGAGATCGAAGAAAAATTATTAATCAAATGGTTCATTTCCTGTCTCATAAGCAAAATCAAAATACATGTATGTCGACAAAGTGTTAATACGTATGCAGAAGCATTGAAGGAAGCACTAGAGATTGAAATGGACGACGAATATCCTCTAGTATCCATGGATAGACATGTCAACAAATGCCTTGAGAGCATGGAGCAAGCAATTCAAAGTTTAACCTTGAAAGGGCCAGAACTGTGGTGTACTACATGTCGAATTGCAGGACACACAAAAGATTCTTGTCGAATTGAGGATCGACGACAAGAAGTCAAACTCATTCAAACCAGATGCTTTTGCGATTTGGGTAAAGAATATGATTCACACACCACAAACGATTGTCCATACAATCTGAAAAATAAGAAATCTAAATGGTGTCAAATATGCAAATTCAATACACATTCGATTGAATAATCTCATCTGAATTTGAAAAATCGACAAAACAACTATGTAGTATATCAAACAAACTCTGTCGAGCAGCATCAAGATAGAAATATGGGAAATGACACGTTTGAAAGGAATGATGGAAGAAATGATTGACACAGTAGGAATCAGAATGACATATTCCCGAGATATAACGATCGTCGATTTGATCGACGATACGACAAATACAATAAGTGCGTAGGATACCAGGGTCATGGTCGTGGCGGTGGTGGTCGCGGTGTTCTACCTAATCGACGTGGTTTATGTTTCACTTGTCTTAGTGAGGATCATCGGCATGTAAAATGCCCTTATAAAGAAAGAACTGATCTTAAATTTTGTACAAGGTGTGGGGTAGGCAATCACTTTTTAGAGGATTTCCCTACCATGATTGAGAGAATAAATAATAAAAAGAATGTTCATGTCTTATCTTGTGTACCCAAATATGATGTGCTTCATACTAGAAATGTGCAAATTGTCACTAGGCAAGGTACTCACATTGGTCAAGATAAGCCACAGATAAGTAAAATTGTAGATAAAGAGGATTACCCAAATCCTGTGAAACAAAAATTTGTGTACAAAAATGCATCTAACATATTTTGTGAATTGGCAGCACATGAATATGTTGAAGAAAACCGACAGAAAGCTCTAAATGAAGTGTTCAATTTGATTTCAAACAATGAAGCTGTAGGAAAATTGATTGATCTGTTGCATAATCTAAAGCATAAACATGTCGAGCAAAGACAAACCAAAAACATTTGCCAACTAAATCAAAATGAAAAAAATGATGTTGACACGTTGGTTGACCTCGACATAAATGGATATCATGTATGACAAGTCGTACTAGAATTTGGTTCCCTAGTGAATATCATGACTCGTGATACCTGGGACCAACTCGGTCGACCACAAATATAGGAATCAGGCATTTATATGAAGCTCGCAGATCAAGGATTAATTGAGTCGATTGGAGTATGGAAAGGATTCGAAACTTCCATCAAGGGCATTAGGACAAAAGTGGATTTTGAAATTATAAATCCCAAGGACGATGCAAGCTCTTTCCCAGCCTTGGTCGGACGACCTTGAGGGTGAAAGATGAAGGCCTCAATTTCCTTAGATAAAAGTCACATCAAATTGAAAGGCAACGGTCAAAAGTTTATTGTATCTATCTTCCCATCTCAAGGAGAGCCATGGTCAGAACCTACAGAAGTTGATAATGATATTCGACAGCTTTACTGAATAGACAATAACGAAGACCGCATTGAACCAAATTCCCAAGGAGAGCTTCACCTTGGATATCCTGTGTCACTCGGATATAATTCCGATGCAGAGCTCTACGACTGGCAGATCGATAACTATGATCTTCATGCGAAGGAATGTTGGACAGTGGAAGCCATCTCAAATAAGCAAATGAAGAAGTGTCTCTCAATATCATATACACTAAAGATATTCGAGTGAAAAATGCGAGCATATCCGATGCTTGTTCCAGATAGAAGTTCACAAACATGTAATCCGTCATTAAGGTACAAAGAACGTGATTCACTTGCTATGCATGTTGAACAGGTATCCAAACATGTCAGAGAGCAAGGTCGATTACAAAGCCTAGTAGAGACATTTATTGGTCAAGCTGCGAGATGGTGGGACACCCATCAGTCGAAACTCCAAAGCTGGAATACAGCATCAACATTTTTTATAGAAAGGTTTGGAGGAAAGAAACTGACGACTCAGGCTGACATCCCTATGTTTACACAGGGACAAAATCCTGAAGTCCACATCGACTGTTGCGAAAGAGAATGGAGAAAATTGAGCTATAAAGACAAAAGGGCATGGCCTCACCTCTTCCCCAGAACACTTGATGATTTACCCAATAAATGGTATAAGATGGAAGAGTTGAGAGGATAAACTTTCATGTGGAAAGACTTGAAAGAAAATTTTATCAAGGATTTCCAGTCTTCTCCAAAGGAGGAGAAGTTGGTCGAAGCAAGTAAAACTATAAAAGAATTTCTACAGCCAACAAAAAATTCAGTACTTACAGAAAAGAAAAAGATTACTCGTTGACCTACTACCTGCTATAGCATAACATCGACATAGAGCCAGCATTCGACAAGATTAATCCTAGGAATGGAGAAATCAATCGGGAAGAGCTTTCAATGGAGACAGGATCACGCCAACACATCAAAGCATGTAAAAAAAAACTTTTAGCACAGAGGTTGTCGAGAAGAATGAACAAGAAAGGTTATCGGAAAAAGACTTTCCACCAACATTCATACAAATTAAAGAAGGTGAAAGACCGATAAATGACAGCTGTTCTCCAGAATGGATGGATGCAAAGATCAAAACGAAGGAAGTAGACATTTCAAATGATGACCGACCAAAAATGGAAAAAATTGGCAACTATTGGAATGAAGAAAAAATGAAAGAAATCACCAGTCTCCTCAAGGAATTCCAGGACGTATTTGCTCAGGATTACAAAGACCTGAAAGGACTTGTGCAGGAGATGGGTGAGATGAAAATTGATATTAAACCAGACACCAGGACAGTAAAGAAAATACCCTACAAACTTGGTCACAAGTACAAAGATATTGTTAAAAAGGAGATCGATAGCATCCTCGAAGCAGGAATCATATATCATGTCGACTAGTCGGAGTGATAAATCCTGATGGTTTTTCAGCCAAAGAAACAAGATTCTACATGACTGAGAATCTGTGTCGACTTTCACAAGTTGAACAAGGTAACACTCACATACCCCTTTCCAACCCCTTTTGCAGATGAAATTATTAATGAAGTTGCAGGGCATGAGTGCTACTCTTTCACTGATGGATTCTCTGGCTACAATCAAGTGCCTATTGCAAAAGCAGATCAGAAAAAGATGACATTCATGTGCGAATTCAAGTCATTCATGTACAAAGTCATGCCCTTTGATTTGAAGAACACACCAACGGTCTTTTATCGGAATGTCGTCAAGGCATTTCAAGAATATATCTACAAAACCATGGTTGTCTACTTTGACAACTGGACAATCTATACAATGCTAAGGGACCATTGCAAATGGCTTCGACTGATGTTGGAATGCTGTTGGCAGATTCAGTTGTCACTGAACATCAAAAAGTGCATTTTTGCAACACCAATTGGTGTATTGCTGGGCCATGTAGTTTGCAAAGAGGGAATAAAGGTCGACTATGCCAAGATAAAAATTATCCTCGACCTAAAACCTCCAGTTAATCCGAAGCAAGTGAGGATCTTGTTAGGTCATACGGGGTATTACAGGAACTTTATCAGACACTACTCTGACACGACCTATCATCTCGAAGAGCTTCTAAAAGAAGATCAAGATTACAGGTGGACGGAGGAATGTGATGTTTCATTCAATACTTTGAAGAGAAAAATGGTCGAAGCACCTATCCTCCGATTTCCAAATTGGTCGATAAAGTTTCATGTGCATATCGACGCATCTGGAATAGCAGTTGGTGCTATTATAATACAACCTAGAGAAGATGGAATGGATTATCCTAATGCATTCAGTAGTCAGAAGTTGAATAAAGCCGAGAGAAACTAATCTACGACAGAAAGGGAAGCATTACGTATGGTATTTGCACTGCAGAAATACCGTCATTATTTATTGGCTAATCCTTTTGTATTTTATACAGATCATCAAGATTTGAAATACTTAGTCAATAAACCATTGCACCATGGGAGGTTGTGTCCCTGGCTTCTACTGTTCTAGGATTTTGAGTTCGAAGTAATAATCCAACCTGGGAAGGCTAATGTCGGGCCATACCACCTGTCAAGAATCGACACTAGAGAGGAGCCGACATGAATAGAAGACGATTTGCCGAATACACATTTGTTTCGCATTGAAGCAGTCCCTTCAGAACTTGCAGAAATTGCGCAATTCTTGAAGGATGGGAAAGCCCCTGAAGGAATGACTGAGAAAAAGAGGAAGATCCTTGCTATGAAAGTAGCACCTTACACTCCAATCAATGGATTCCTCTATAAACTTGGCTTGGATGATACATTATGTTGGTGTGCACTTAAGCATGAACATTATCATGGGAGGACATTATCATGTAGACATAACAGTTAGAAAAATTCTTCAAGCTGGACTTTGGTGGCCGACAATTCATAAATACTGTCGAGAGTTTGTATCTAAGTGTGATAGATGTCAGCGTATGGGTCGAACACTCTCGAGAATAGAAATGCCATTGGTTCCGATTAATCCTAGCCGAACATTTGAAATTTGGGCGATCGATTTTACTAGACCATTCCCAGTAATTGGCAGGCGAACAGGTGCTTGATATCTTATCACTGCGGTAGAATATGTCACCAAGTGGGAAGAAGCAGAGTCGGTCGAAACATGTTCAAGTGAAGTTTCCGCTAAGTTTATCTATCAAAATATCATAAGACGTTTCGGATGCCCGTTAACATTGATAAGCGACCAAGGTACGCATTTTGTGTGCAAAACAATTGAAGCATTTACTAAAGAATTTGCAGTTGATCATAGAATAAGCACAATGTATCATCCTCAATCCAATGGCGTTGTGGAATCATTCAATAAAACACTCACAAGAGGACTGACAAAAGTATGAAACATAGAGAAGGAAGACTGGGACGATAAAGTACCTGCTATTCTCTGGGCATACAGAACAACATACAAAAGAACGACAAGACAGACACCCTTTTCACTTCTCTATGGACAAGAAGCAGTCGTCCCATTGCATTTTCGATGACAAGCACCGACTATTGCAACAGTCTTACACATTGATGTCGAAGATGCATGACAAGGATGGTTATTACAACTGTCGAAGCTAGATGAAAGTCGATAGATGGCAATAGAACATCAGCAAGTCCAAAAACAACAATAGAAAGCTTGGCACGATAGAAACATCAAACAGAAAAATCTGTCATTTGGGGACTTGGAACTACTTTATAATAGCCGTGTTAAAGGGAAACCAAAGAAGTTGCATACAAAGTGGATGGGGCCCTACATTGGCGAAACAATAAATCCTAATAGTTCAATCCGACTGAAAACGTTACAAGGAAGCGTTTTTAAGAAAGCTATAAACGATGCCCGCCTAAAAAGGTACAAGTCATGAAAATTCAAAAAAAAAAAAACGGTTATAAATAACCAAATGAGAGAAAGTACTATAAGAAATCAAGCAAACAACAAGGCATGACAAAAGAAGAATGATGAGATATTGACAGAATAAGGGTAGAAAAAGTAAAGAAAAAAGTCCGGCGCATAATCTTTGGTATTATAGACATCGACAAGAACGTCGACAAGTTGCTGAGGAAAACTAGACACGACAGAAGCAATGGAGCACACACCGACAAAACCCATCTAGAGAAGCCCGCAGACATGACACAGCAAGCAAGGTGTCACGACATCATGATGGCAAAGAAGTAAAGGATAAAATTACCTGTGATGCCAGAAGTAATGCACCTTACAGGGCGTCGATAGCCTATCAGCTCAATTTAATACCTTAATCAAATCAACCATCAATACAAGCCTGTACATCCCGTTCACCCATGCCGAGCAGCTCCACCATAAATCCTGAGCTCGAGGATTCTTGGGCGCTCTTCTGTCGAGAACTCTAACTCCAAGACACAGAGCTCCCTGACCCTGTTGAAGCAAATTTCGTATTCTTAAATCCTGAATCCACCATGGCTCCAAGGAAAACCCTAACGACAATCAGGGCCACTATGACGACAATCAGAGAACTGGAAAAAGAGCAATCACCTTGGAAACAAGATTACAAATGATTCGGAACGCGAAGGCTCTAGAAACCAGTTGGAAGAGAGCTTGGAAAGATATCGAATAATGGGGGAAGGAATCAGATGGCCACTGGAGGGAGGAAGCACAGCAGCTGCAGACTACTACAATTCTACATTACATGAGGGAACCCCTTTTAGAAAGTTTCAGAGGACTCAAAGAAGTAATTGCATAGTTCATTGTTTGTAGGTATCACAATGGCAAGTTCTACTTTGATGGTCCAGTCGAAATTGATGGAGCACTTATCCACAAAATCATCGGTCTATCACATAAAGGAGATGATGTACCGACAAGTTCAAGTGCGGACTTGATCGACGAATTTGTAACTACCACTGCTAGAAAGAACTCACGAGGCATATCCATGAGCTAGATAAGATTTGGCAATTACAAAACTGCTGCCAAGATTGTGTCGCATTGACTATCACGAACAAGAAGAGGATCAGACTTGAAAACTGTCATGCTGGAAGCTGTTAAAAATATGGTAATGCGTGGTAAAGTTTACAAGTGGGTAGAATTCTTGGTCGACATAATCAAACATACATGCTATAAGTGCCAAGAGGAAGGGACCAGCATCCGATATCCATCTGTAATCATCTGGATTTCCATGACCTACATCTGGCCGCGAGGAAATAAGGATTTTGATCAAGAGCGAAATGTCCTTATGGAGAATTTTCGATGCTTCTCAGCAAGAACAAACCGACATGGACCATCGACAATTAAACTTTGGTTGGAAGCATGGTTTATAGATCTTAAAACACAGGTGACAAGATGGAGAGTACTGCAGAAAATTTGACGGAGTTTACCTCTGACAGCACACATCTAACTCTCTTTGGATGATACAGTGGTCTGGTATTTGCAAGGAGCAGCAGGTAAAGCAAAGCACCTCGACTACTATCCATCAGTAGATGAAATTTTCACGAAGTTAGGTTGACAATCAAATGAAATATTGGTAATTCCTCCTCAAGCAAGAAAGATCGACTTCACTAGTGTCCAACCGTTGACAGACATAGAGCAAGAAGAAGCATATGAAAGTTGGCTATATGTGAACACTTTCACTTATCATCCTGAACCTGTACATAACTCCAATGTATTGGCACTCACGCTTACTCCACATGAAGTTTCAACAGAACCTATAGAGCATTCAAATAGTAGTACAGAGTCCGACAATCCATAGCATCTATTGACATATGAAAATATCCAAAGGGTAGCAGGTGAACTGCTTACAGCATGACAAAACAAGGTGGTACCAACACAAGGGAAGGGAAAAATAAAAGTAACTTTTCAGGAGCCTATGGAGGAAGATGAAATCGAGTTGTATGATAGTGCCACTCAGATTCTAGCAGATTCAACCCAGAATAAATTTCCAGTAGAAGAACAGTTCAATAAATTCGTAGAGATAGATAATCACAAGACACGTAAAATTCTTGTCAAGAAACCAAATATTCTAGTCGAACCTCATGTTGACCTGACCATTACTACTCCCACTTCTTCCCCAACCTTAGTAGAGGAAGAAAATACCCCTTTAGCATTGCATGCCCCTGTTAACCCAATAGATGCTGCTCTGAGTAAGTTCATTGCCAACCTTGCAATGCTATGTCCCAACTGGCGTGAGATGGTCACCCAGCAGCCAGTCTCTGCAACCATACCAACAATTCCGCTTAATCTATCTCCCCCTGACACTATTAGAGCCAACACTTTACCTTTACCATCCACAGTAGCAAAAGTTGTTAGTCACAAAAAGACCAATCGTATCAGAAACCCCAACCCATTAGGTCTAATCTATTCACAAGAAACAACTATTTTTACCCCTCTTCCAATCACAACACTGCAACAACAATTGAGTCCACCTCAACTTGCAGTCGACCATAGTGAAAATTCCCCACAAGTCGTTAACTCCCAAGTCGAGTCTACAGTTCAAGAAATTGAGTCAAGTCTAGTCGGTCCGGGTTTGTTCGACAGTACCACTTCATTGAGTCCACTTACAACATCAGTCAACCCTCCATCTATCTCGACAAGTCAATCAAGTCTCCCTGACGACGGATCCAAGTCTAGTCCGGTGATGCAACAGCAAAACAAAGAAGCATTAGTGATAGAAGCGATTGAAGCCGCCTCAGTTCAAACCAAGGAACTAGTCGCAACTGAAGATATTGCTTACGACATGACAAAACCACCTGAACAAACCAGCATACAAGACACTAGTACAATCAATGCTGACACATCCAGCATACCAACAGATATTCAAGTATGTGTCGAAACTATTGAGCATGAAGTTCCAATTACCACAAAAGCAAAGCAAACAACACAGGTCCAGACAGAACAAGTTGTTTCCAGTACACAAGCAGTTGTAGAAATTCATCCCGCAGCAGCCGACAAAGAAAAGGGGCCCAAGCAGCCAATCATAAATAAAGAAAAGGAAAAAGAGAAAAGTAGCTGGAAGAAACACAAAGATAAGAAGCATAGAGAAAGAGAACTTCAGCAACAAAAGCAAAAGCAAAAAATGTAGCAAAGCCAATCAAAAAACACCCTCTCAGTTTACTTAGATTAGTTTGGAGCTGCTGCCAATTATCAGCCGCAGTTGGCATCTCAAGAAGAGATTGATTTAATTGAAGATGCAGTCTTCCAAGAGCAGAGACATCGCTGACAAGAGGCAGAAGACTGGATGCACCAGCTACAAGAAGAAAGGACTGCATTTCTTGCTAAGTGTGAAGAATTAGCTCAGCAAGTCATTCCACTTCCATCAAGTCCCGACATGACATCACCTCTCGACAGAGCATATCAGTTATTCGAGTCTATCATGTCGATGCTACAATAAGAGCTTCTAAAGAAACAACAGGACTAGGCCGTCGAAGTATTTTCCCTAATGGAAAATCAATTTACAGCCTTCATATAAGCTCTCAATTTTCTCAAGCAGTATGATACTCAAGAGTCAAACTTGCTGAAGTTTTGAATACTTGGTATGTACATTATGGAAATGTGTACAAGGAACTTCAAAATACACACACACTTTTGGGAAAACTTCATCATCAGCGTCTGACCGCAGAAGAAGCACTTACTGAAATCTTCGACAACCAAATCATTCTGGAAAATCGAAAGCTAGACAAATTAGAAAAACATGAAGTACAATGGATCTCACAAGCATGCCATGGTCTCTCCAAACTTGAAGAAATCTAGCTCCGACTCGAACACTTACTTGCTGTTGCCGAAGAGATAGTCATAGTCCTTGGCCCCGACATGATCAATTTACAAAATACATCCACTCACGACAAGATGCAACACTTGTCTAAGATCACGACATTAAATGTGGATATCCAAACCTTGCTGCGTACATGGGAAGACTTACAGCACCATCCCTCTATTTTTGTCGAAGATATTGTCGAGGTCTGTCTACAACTACCTGCTACTACCAGCTCCAGCTTGCCATCGTCATAAATATCTAAGTACTTCTTTTGTTGTTTTGATCTCTCCATTTCTTCGGGACAAAGAAATATTTTGGGTTGGGGGAGATGTTGGAGGGACCTAGGTTCGCCTGTCGACTAGGCCCTCCGCTCGACCATTCTGAAGTACATGTCGATAGGTCGCGTCAACTAGTATAGGTCGAGTCGCTCGGTTAGACCGACAAACGGTTATGCAACTATATTGAAAGATATATATATATATATAGGCTATTGAGCCGATGTACTAGTTAGATTGGTTCTATGTTGTATTCTACTCTTGCTGGTTAATACAAAGGCTTGTGCTTATCTCTATCTGTCTTGTCTCTTGTATCTGTATCATTGGGTATGCTTGCTTATAACATATAATGTATATCTGGTAACCACGTGAACCTCGGTACTACAACATGTATCAACACTTGGGATCCAAAAACCCTAAGACATGTCCTATATGTTAGTTTGAAAGATCCTTTATGCATATGTGGGAGATGACGGAACCCCGTTCCGCTCACCGGATTGGGTTCTATGACCCCGAAGCAAATCCTCAAAGTGTCCCTGAATGGCCACGGGGTTCCCGACCAAAATTCCCATAGCACCACAATCCTGACTCCGATCATGAATCCATTGATTCTAATGGATCCGGGACGTCGGGTTTCAGCTAGGCCCCCCCGCCACACCGTGCATTGAAGTCTCAGAAACGATGTTATTTTTCCATCTCAGTAACTAGGGTTTTTCCCTGTGAGGGACATGGAAATATTTCTCAAGGGGGGAATTTACGATCCGAAGGCTCCTGGGTGTGCATGGCCATCGTGAACATGTCCACAATGGCCATGTGCATGTGTGAGAGCCAACAAAAACCAATTTTGCTCATCGGTTTAGGTTCTAGGCCCCTCGAGCAATTCCTCAAAGTGTCCCTAAAAGACCCCTTGGTGCCCAACCAAAATTCCCATAGCACCACAACCATGACTCTGATTTTGAATCCATTAATTCCAATGGATCCGGGACACTGGGTTTCAGCTAACGGACCCCCAACACTGTGCCTCTAAGTCTCGAAAATGGTGATATTGTGTCGTCTCCAGAGCTAGTGTTTTGCTCAATGAAGCTCATGCCAATCTTGCTAAAGGGGGTCATTTCTCATCCGAAGGCTCCCGGACGTGTGTGGCCATCATGAACACGTCCACAATGGACATGTGCACATGCGGGAGCCAATGAAACCCAAGTCTGCTCGCTGATTTGGGTTGAGTGTCCTCGGATCAAGATTGGCAGGGACTTCACTAAGCAAAACCCTAGCTCCAGAGATGGCACAATAACACCGTTTCTGAGAAATACCTCTTTTGAGAAAACCATATTTTTCGCCAGGTTCAAGAGAGATCTTTCTCGCAGTTTTTTTTTCATGTAGATTCCATTGTTCTTCAATGATATCATTTATCTCAGTTTTACACCACAACTCCTTTCAAAATTATTTACAAGACTTCTTTTCCATTACTAGTTCCTATGATCTATTTTTCACAAATTCCTTTCATATATTTTAATTACATGATTGTAGACTCTCGAGATTCTCATCGGTTGATTTTTACTTAGCAAATAGGTAAGTAAAATACAAACAACAATTCGTTGTTAGGCCTATGATTTGGATTCATTTATAACTCCATTCCATTCCATCATCCCCAAAATCTTCTTATTCATCATCTCTATAAACAAAAGGATATGTGGCATAATGCATCCTATGTATTACATGATCTATAAAATTGGATCTAGGAAGAATTTACTCCTTGACCCGTGATCATGTGCCTTATTTTTGTGAGGGTCTATGGTTTGAGCTTTGAATTAGTTACCAGTCTTGAGAATGCTAATCTTCTCTTGTAAACCCAAATTTTGTAAAATTTCACTTGCAAGATGTTAAATGTATTTTTCCCCAAACCTTTTCAATAGTGAGGTGGACATGAAATTTCTCGAAATCCAATTCTTTTCTTCCCACCATTGGAAAGCCTTTTGATTACTTAATATTTTAGCCTATATGTTGGTATTTAATTGAATGTATTTTTGCTTCACCTAACCTTTTGCATGAACTTATTCTAATATTTTTCATTATGATTTTAATGTGATGTAGTGATGCTTTTGGTTCTTAGTTTCTTGTTGGGGGAGCCTCTCAACGCCTATGGTACTTTTTGAATCTACACATATATCAAAGGGAATTGATATTCCAAAATAGTATGTCCAAAGAACAACTCTCTCATCTACATTGAAATATTCATGATCAACTTGATGAGGAAATGGTTGGGGTGTCTCTATTGTGGGAAGTTGCATCTGTGAGAGACTAAGAAACCTACAAAACGCTCTCTGTGGGATAAGTTTTATAAAAGTGGACCCATGAAGCATTGTAGTCTCTCAACAATTCAAGTCTATATCTTGGGAAAAATAAGATTGAAATTTCAAAGCTCAATATAAAGAAATGTTAAATAGGGATGCTATGATTGGAGGTTGATAAGAAAATGAATGGAACCCTCCTACACCGGGAAGAAGAATCACGACACTTCCTTTTAATTGTCACTTGTTAGGAGCCACAAGTCATGGGCTTGACTCCATTCTACACCATTATTTTCTATTTTTTATTCCTACCTATTTGGTGAAGGTCCCCTAGCAATGCCACATGATCAACAGTCTCCATGGAGATACCTCCTTTTATCCCTCACTACTGCTTGTGAATTTGATTTGTATTCAAGTGGGTAGGTTAAAAATTCCTGATGTATCTACACTATGGATATAAGTCAACAAAATAATGAAACTACTATGATTATTATCTATGGTTTAATTACTTCTTTCTAATGGACAACATCAAACAAAAATAATCAATCAAACACACACAAATTATATATAGTGCATAGAAAAATTGATAATGGAGAGGCAATTGCGGGTTGACAACTCTGATCTTATTCAAGGTTTGCAGGGCACATGATGATGCATGCAACTACACACTCCTAGACTAGATTGATGAAGACCAGTCTTTGAAAAAGGAAAATGAGAGACTTCATCATGCAATGTGCCTTGCGGGTGGAAAATTTTTATAGGTGTGTTTCAGTCATTCTTCCATTGCAAATGTAATAGTTGTGTCGATTATTGTAACCATGTTTTATTATTTCAATTGAATCTATGTTTCAAGGATGAAAATATTCTATTATATAGCACATGCCTGCATAGTAGAAAGCATGATTTATTCCTAATTCAATGAAATCACAATGATAAAGAATGGATGACCAAGTATTAGTTTGTCAATAGATTTAGTCTTTTATCTTATTTCCTAAATCATAAACTCAAATCTATTCTTATTCAAATTGTTTTCTAGGAAGTTGATTTTAAGCTCATTGCCACTTCAAGCTCAAATTGTATATGCCAATGTTAACAATATGAAAGCATCATGGACACTTACCATAGAATTTTGGAAATATTGATCATGTTTCTTGTGTAAATGTTTCTATACTAAGAATTTTTTAAAAGGCATTTTTTGCGAGGACAATGATTTATTTATGTCTATCTTGCAGAATCAAAGAGAATAGGAACTTAGATATTTGGATAAAATTTGCATGTGCGGGAGCCGACGGAACCCGAGTTCGCTCATCGGTTTGGGTTCCGTGCCCCCAGAGCAATTCCTCAAAGTGTCCCTGAATGGCCCTGGTGTGCCCAAACAAAATGACCGTAGCAGCAAAACTGTGACTCCGATTGGGAATCCGTAGATTCCGATGGATCGAGGATGCCAAGTTTCAGCTAGTCCCCCCCCACACCGTGCCACGAAGTCTCAGAAACAGTGCAATTGTGCCATCTCCGGAGCTAAGGTTTTGCTCAGTGAAGACCATGCCAATCTTGTTCAAGGGGGTCATTTCTCATCCACAGGCTCTCGGTTGTGTGTGGCCATCGTGAACAGTTCCACAATGGCCACGTGCACGTGCGGGAGCCGACGGAACCCAAGGCCGATCACCGGTTTGGGTTTCGTGACCCCGAAGAAATTCCTCAAAGTGTCTGTGAATGACCACTGGGTGCCTGACCAAAATGCCTGTAGCACCACAACCGTGACTGCAATTGTGAATCCGTCGATTCCTATGGATATGGGGCGACAGGTTCAGCTAGGGGACCCCTCACAACATGCCTCGAAGTCTCAAAAATGGTGATATTGTGCCATCTCTGGAGCTAGGGTTTTGCTCAGTGAAGGCCATTCCAATATTAATCAAGGGGGTCATTTACAATCCGAAGGCTCCCGGGCGTGCATTTCTATCGTGAACACATGCACGTGCGGGATTCGATGAAACCCGAGTCTGCTCGATGGTTTGGGTTTTGTGCCCCTAGAGCAATTGCTCAAAGTGTCCTTGAATGGCCCCAGGGTGCCCTACCAAAATGCCTGCAATGTCAAAACCGTGACTTCGATCGTGAATCTGTCGATTCTAATGGATCCAGGATGCCGGGTTTCAGCTAGGCCCCCCCCACACTGTGCCTTGAAGTCTCGGAAACAGTGCTATTTTTACATCTCCGGAGTTAGGGTTTTTCTAGGTGAAGACCATGCCAATCTTTCTCAACTGGGTCATTTCTTATCCTAAGGCTCTCGGGCATGTGTGGCCATCTTGAACACATCCAAAATGGCCATGTGCACATGCGGGAGTGGATGGAACGCATGTCCGCTCGCTGGTTTAGGTTCTGTGCCCCCTGAGCAATTCCTTAAAGTGTCCCTGAATGGCCCCTGGGTGCTCGACCAAATTTCCTGAAGCACCACAACCGTGACTCCGATAGTGAATCCATCGATTCAGATGGATCCAGGACACCGGGTTCCAGCTAGGGCCCCCCCCACACCGTGCCTCGAAGTCTCAGAAACGATGCTATTGTGCCATCTCTAGAGCTAGGGTTTTGCTCAGTGAAGGCCATGCTAATCTTGCTCAAGGAGGCCATTTCTCATCCGAAGGCTCCCGGGCGTGCATGGCCATCCTGAACATGTTTACAATGGCCACGTGCACGTGCAAGAGCCAACATAACCCGATTCTACTCACTGGTTTGGGTTCTGTTCCCCTGGAGCAATTGCGCAAAGTGTCCCTGAATGACCCCGAGGTACTCGAACAAAATTCCCGTAGCAGAAAAATAGTGACTCTGATCGCGAATCCATCGATTCCGATGGATCAGGGACGCTGGGTTCCAGCTAGGCCCCCCACCCACACTGATGGAGTTCACTAAGAAAAACCCTAGCCCTATATATGGAACAATAACATCGTTTCTGAGACTTTGAGGCACAGTGTGGGGGGTCCCCTAACTGGAAATCGACATCCCAGATCCATAGGAATCGATGGATTTGCGATCATAGACATGGTTTTGCTTCTGCAGGAATTTTGGTCAGGCACCCTGGGGCCATTCAGGGACACTTTGAGGAATTGCTCTGTGGGAACGAAACCCAAATCGGAAAGCAGACTTGGTTTTCCTCTGCTCTCACATGTGCATGTGGCTATTGTGGACGTGTTCACGATGGCCACGCATGCCCTGGAGCCTTCGGATGAGAAATGAACCCCTTGAGCAAGATTGGCATGGCCTTCACTGAGCAAAACCCTTGCTCCGGAGATGAAACGATAGCACCATTTCTGAGACTTCGAGGCACAATATGGGGAGTCCCCTAGCTGAAACCTAGCACCTCGGATCCATCGGAATAGATGGATTTGCGATCGGAGTTATGGGTTTGTTGCTGCAGGAATTTTGGTCGGGCACATCGGGGCCATTCAGGGACACTTTGAGGAATTGCTCTAGGGGCACGAAACCCAAATCAGTGACCGAAATTGGGTTATGTTGGCTCCCGCACATGCACGTGGCCATTATGGACATGTTCACGATGGGCACTCACGCCCGGGAGCCTTCGGATCATAAATGACTCCCTTGAGCAAGATTGAAATGGCCTTCACTGAGCAAAACCATAGCTCTGGAGATGGCACAATAACACCGTTTTCGAGACTTCGAGGCACGATGTGGGGGGGGCCCTAGCTAGAAATCAGTGTTCCGGATCCATCGAAATCGATGGATTCATGATCAGAGTCATAGTTTTTCTTCTGCGGGCATTTTGGTCAGGCACCCCGGGGCCATTCAAGGACAGTTTGAGGAATTGCTGCGAGGGCACGGAACCCAAACCGACAAGCAGACTTGCGTTATGTTCGCTCCCGCACGTGGAAATTGTGGACTTGTTCATGATGGAAACGCACGCCTGGGAGCCTTCGGATGATAAATGACCTCCTTGAGCAAGATTGACATGGCTTTCACTAAGCAAAACCCTAGCTCCGGAGATGGCGCAATAACACTGTTTCTGAGACTTCGAGGCATGGTGTGGGGGATCCCATAGCTGAAACCCGACACCTCGGATCCATCAAAATTGATGTATTCATCATTAGATTCACAGTTTTCCTGCTATGGGCATTTTGGTCGAGCACCCTAGGCCCATTCAGGGACACTTTAAGGAATTGCTCCAGTGGAATGGAACCCAAACCGACGAGCAGAATTGGGTTCCATCGGCTCTTGCATGTGCACGTGTCCATTGTGAACATGTTGATGATAAAGACGCACACCTGGGAGCCTTCAGATCATAAATGACCCCCTTGATCAATATTGGAATGGCCTTCACTGAGCGAAACCCTAGCTCCGGAGATGGAAAAATATCATAGTTTTTGAGACTTCGAGGCATGGTGTGGGGGGTGCCCTAGCTGAAACCCGATGTCTTGGATCCATCAGAATCAATGGATTCAAGATCAAAGTCATTGTTGTGGTGCTACGAGCATTTTGGTTGGGCACCCAGGGGCCATTCAGGGACACTTTGAGGAATTGCCCGTGGGGTACGAAACTCAAACTGGCAAGCAGACTTGGGTTCTGTCAGCTCCCGCATGTGCATGTGGCCATTGTGGATGTGTTCATGATGGCCACGTATGCGCGGGATCCTTTGGATGAGAAATGACCCCATTGAGCAAGATTGGCATGGCCTTCACTAAGAAAAAACCTAGCTCCAGAGATGGCACAATAGCACCGTTTCCAAGACTTTGAGGCACGGTGTGGGGGGTCCCCTATCTGAAACTCAGCACCCCGAATCCATCGGAATCGATGGATTCACGATCGGAGTCACGATTTTTCTGCTGTAGACATTTTGGTCGGGAACCCCGGGGACATTCAGGGACACTTTGAGGAATTGCTCTGGGGGCACGTTACCCAAACTGACGAGCGGACTCGGGTTCTGTCCGCTCCCTCACGTGCATAAAGGAGCTTTTAAACTACCATATAGGACATGTCTTATGGTTGTTTGGGTCCCAAGTGTTGATACATATGAAAAATGGCTAGGTAAATGTTGCTAACAAGATGAAATGAGGGTTGTGCTTGTTTAAATCCCTAAGGGAACACCTCACACAAGAGGTCATACACTTATAACCACATTGTGATGTTCCCTAAGCTATTGAGACAATATTGAGAATATGTGAGCCATTATAGAGTAACACCTTTGACCTCCTAATGTTATGTAAACACATAAGAAAGTGTTTTACCATAAGTCAATTAGAGAGGATATGCCATAACACTGGTACCAACTAGATGTCCACATTTTTATATGGCATATGTAAAGGTAGAGTAGAGGTATCTTTGAGCTGGTTGAAAGTGTCTCTATCAAGTGTCTCGAGCCATGGATAATGCCTTCAAGAATAATAGTTGATCTCTGAAGGGTATCATTTTCCTTTGATTGTTGACCTCGATGCAATAAGTAGGTTGTGGACATTAGGTATGGGTCTTGAGACCATGCACATGTTCAATGGAGGAAAGATATGCCTTATGCCCTAAATAAGGCTTCTATGCATTTAGGACCAAGAATGATGTGTCAAATCATAACGCATCTAGGATCGAGGGATATTTTGCCTCCATATGAGCAGATTCAAATATGATTAGGATATTATGAACACCAAGTGTTGGTGTTGAAGGCCTAGATATGAGTGTTGAATGCCTAGATTGATCTATATCAACCACATGCTCGAAATTTCTGACAACATGTCCTCTACCTGTTGGTTTGTGTTGATCCGTGGTTCGATCTAACATTTTTGTAGATCACCATTTAACTATGGATTCTGCATCCTAAATATGAGGGTTTTTCATGCACCTCATCTCCTCCCTTCATAGGGCAGTTTTGAGACATGCTCTAGCCCCATCATGCTCTCCATTTACATGCTCAGTCTCAAAATAGTTCCATATATGGAGCACATCATAAGTCTTGTGCAAAATACTCAACTACTAGAATACACGTGCATTTTTGAACTGGCATGGACAACCATCTAACCATAATATCCAATGCTCATCCATATGTATACCTCTCTCCTTCAGCTGATCATATAAAATTTCGAAGCAATGCTGCACATAATGCAAGTTGTGGCACCTGTCATCACTAATGTAGAAGTTGGTCTCTTTAAATATTATCCCCATGTCATTGCTGCTCTCTTGAGCGTGCCTATACGTGATATGGACCATTATGCTTACATGGTCTGAATGGTAGTATTGAATTTGAATATCATTATGTGGCTGCATGGTGTAGTTTTTAGCAAAGTCCACAACCAAGAATATTGTGCCATTGGAAAAGGTGTCCCTGCACTATCTGTACTATTCATCTTGCCATCGTGATACATGGACATGTTGTACATACTGCTCGGTCTTTTGGTAGAACTCCTTCATGAAATCGCAAATTTGTACCTAGTGCAACAAAACCAAGGGCATTAATACAACGTGACATTTTCAATCTGAATATATATGTACAAATTCAACATGTACAGTATGAAAGTATGCAAACTTAGATTATATGTGACTTCACCAATGCAA